>JBBJLS010076982.1:0-26933 GCA_037577275.1 Bryconaethiops microstoma
TATATATATACATGCATTTTCATTGTGCAAACTTTCATGATAAATAAACCAATGGGAACGACTTCCCATTGGTTTATTTACATTACATTAAAATTAACCAAGATGTTAAACAAACAAACAATCAAACAAATAAATAAATAAATAAAATGTTATACATATTTTTACATTCAGTTTACTATACATTTACAATATGTACATATCTTTAATAATTAATATGTTATAAAGCAATAATTAGCTTTACTTTACCTCTAACTGATATTGTAATCTCAGTAAAGAGTATAACTGCTTTCACCCTCAAAAATCAACCTGTATTGGTCTTGATCTCGTTGATTTGTCTCGTTTGATCTTCGTTATCCTTTCAATTCACACTATAATCAGCACATGCACATTATTTTGTGTCTGCACCTAAACTCCAATGTCCGCACTTTTAAATCTTGCAAGGAAGTTTTTTGTTTGTCCTGGAAATGTATAAAACCAAATGCATACACACACACTTGTCCTTCCTGGAGCTGGCCCAGCGATGTTGCCTCCCTCCCTCTCTCTCTCTCTCCTTCTCTCTCTCTCTCTCTCTCTCTCCCTCTCTCTCTCTCTCTCTCTCTCTCTCTCTCTCGCTCTCTCTCTTTCTCTTTCTCTCTCCGAAATGATGGCTGTATTATGCGGTGTGAGCAGCATCAGGGTTAGGGCTGCAGGTGTTTGTGCTGAACAGCCCCCCCAGGCCAGGCCCGGAGAGGAAGAGGAGCCTATCCCTGACTCTCACCACAATCAATCAGCCTCCCCATGCCACGATGCATTATTAACTCGCCAAGTCCTAATAAAGCACGACGACCTTCGATTCATCTGCCTTCCCCCTTGTTTCATGACTGTCCGGCCTATGGTGCTCTCCCCAGTGAACAGACTCCTGGACCTTTTTTGCACTTATAGAGCATTCAGTCCTGAATGTTTCCTGACCGGACATGGAATTGCAAAAGTTAACTTTCCCAAGTGATACTGCTATTCCGTATATATTTATATAAATGGGGGTTGTGTGTGTCTTCTAGCAAGTAATGTCACACCTGATTTGCATACATTTTTGAAGCTTTAAAAAAATTCCCAAACAGACCCCCAAGTGGCCAAATATCCTCCAGCAGGTGTGTCATAGATGACTAATTACAGCAAGCTTGAAGGGTATAGCTTTCTCCTCCACGTCATATGACTACCACTCTCTCAGTACATCTATTAGGCCACGGTGTTCTCTACATATCCCTCATCTCTAACTCTCAATGCTATCAAAGGTGTTTTTGAACTTGGCCTCAATATCGAGAGTGTACTCAGGGTCAGTTCTGGGCTCTTTAAGCAAAGGGGTTTGTTTTCATATTGACAATTTGGTGCTACTGCATAACATTGACATAAGCATGCCTTTAACATATCATGGCATGTCCTATGCTGTCATAAGCTGTCATGCCATCAGTAAAAGCTGTCATGTTGCCAACATCAGCAATACTCATGATAGATACTCCACTGTGATGTTACTACATTAAGTTAGCATATGACAAACTGTAATGATATCAAATAAGAAATATAACATATTGTAATATAAATTAGCCAAGTCAAATAAGGGTTTGTTATCATTTCAACAATATACACAGTCCACAGTGAAATGAAACAATGTTCCTATAGGACAATGGTGCAACACAACAAATAAGAAATTCATGTAATACAAAAAGAAAACACAAGAGGAACAGTACAATATTTCTTTATCATTACAATAATACAGTGCAGTTGGCAGTAATAAAAATAGCAAGTAGCAGAATCAGGATTAGAAAGAACGTACAGTATATAAATAACTACAGAGTATTTACAGTAGCAGTTGGGGAGCATGTTTCCTTGTGTGTGTGTGTGTGTGTGTGTGTGTGTGTGTGTGTTCTACAGTTCAGTTCTGATGGCCTAGAGGAAGAAACATTTCCGTATCCTGGTAGTGAAGGCCTGGATGCTGTGAAACATTCTGCCAGATAGAAAAAGGAAAAAGAGGTTGTGGGACAGGTGTATGCAATGCAAGTGGATTTGTCAATCCCAACAATCTTTTCAGCAGTCCTTACTGATTGTAGTGTCCTGCAATCTGATGCGACACTATTTCCATACCATGCCAGGATGCAGCTACAGAGAATGCTCTCTGTAGTTCCTCAGTAGAATGTTATGAGAATTGGGGGGGCTGCACCCTCCTTAGTCTTCACAGGAAGCTGCTGCTGGGCCTTTTTGGCAATGGAACTTGTACTGTGGGTCCATGTGAGCTTCCCTGTGATGTATATGTAAACTGCAGGGAGTCCAGTCGGGGGACAGCTGATGTTATGTGCCTTATGATGAGCCTCTTGAAGCATTTCATAATGACTGGTGTGTGTGCAATGGGTCAATAGTCATTGAGGCACAACATTGATGACTTCTCTGGTACAGGGATGATGGTAGGGGCTGAAAGTAGTGCTAAGAGAGATGTTGGAGATGTCTGTGAGGACATCTGACAGCTGGTTTGCGCATCCTATAAGAACACAATCAAGAATATTGTCTGGTCCGGCGGTTTTCCACGGGTTGACTCTAAGCAGAATCCCAATCACATCAGCCATGGTCGGACAGCACCTGATCATTGAGGGACAGGGTGGTTTTCCTCGCTGCCATGTCACTCTGTCCCTTAAACCATGCATAAAAATCGTTCAGTGCATCTGGAAGAGAGGCCTCTCTGTCACAGTCAGGTGGAGATGTCCTGTAGTTGGTAACAACCCTGATGCCCTGCTGGAAGTGTCCTGGCACTGTGATGCCCTGCTGGAATAGACATGAAGAGCAAAGATGGCTCCTGGCAGCCAGACTTTCGTCTGCTTCAGAACCGGCTTGGCATGTCTGACAAGTGGTCTGTATGCTGGCATCAGCATGACAGAGATGTGGTCTGAATAGCCGAGGTTTGCAGAAATTTTGCATGAAGGTCGACTACAACTACAGTTTTGCACATAAATGTTATATAATATAATATAATATTAAATTATATATGCATTTAACAAAATAGAAAATAAGGATCTACAACCAACTCAGTTGTGGAGTATATATGAATATAATATTTATTTATTTATTAGCATTGTCTATCCATTTCTATATTTTATTATGATAAATACATTTTTAACATGTTACGCATTTATTGTTTTGTTTTGGAATTAGCTTTCCTATTTATTTCTTTATCATTTCCAGAATATGTTAGCTTTCAAAAAGTTTGAGTACAAGTTTTGAGTGCAAGTTATTTTTAAACACTAAAAAGTGATATCAAAATCTCAACATGACAATCTGTCATGACAACTCGGCAGAAAATGACAGCTTCTTCCATGACATGGTTATGGTATGGTTATGTCAGCATTTTGTAGAAGGGTTCAAGTAAAGTGTATGGCAGGCCCTTGTGCAGGAGCACTGATACCAGTGCAATTTACTTGAGAAACTTTGAAAGACTGTGTCAATTTTATACTTGTTCACAGTGTTCATAAAAAACTGTCATTACATACCATGTATTGGATGTCATATATTGTAATGGAAATGTACATGATTTACTAAATCAGATGTGAACTAAAGAAAACACATATAAAAGTGGTGTTGTTGGGTTAAATTCTGGTCTTCTTTATCATAATGTTTTATTAAAAATGAAATTTTATTATATGTGTTCATTTTATCTTGGCACATCCCTTTTACCCCCACATTGCTCACTAGCAGCTCAACATAAACTCAACAAGTCAAACAGAGAGCCAATAATGTAAATAGTTCTAGTGTAAATAATTCAAATGATTACACCAATACAATTTTGAATTCAGTAAAACAGGCATAGCTGCTAGATGGCCTCTTTGGAAGACCACTGTTTTGGTGGACCATGATGGACCATGGATCTTTTTCTAGGCTGTACAGCTTTCACACATAACCAAACACTTGACTCCAGACAAACATGTGGAAATGACCTAAGATATCCCATGGTAAGACCCCCATTTCCAGCTCTTTTGCTGAATAAGTAATCAAGTCCTCAGTCAGCCATCATTTATCATGTATCAATAAACATCAATAAAAGTGTGAAGGTGTAGGTGGGGTGTTTGGTGGGGAGGGTGAAGGAAATGGTATGAACCTTGTATGGAAAAATAGACTAAAAGAATCCTTGATCAATTTCCTTTGAGAAGCCTTTTCTAGAAGTCCTTGGAAATGCATATTGATGAAATCCAAATTGTCTCGCCTGAGGGCAAGGGGAAAGTCGACTGCTTTACACTAGCTTATGAATATTCATGAGGAGAGAAGACACTGATTGCGTGAGGGGAATGATTACTGCAAAACGATTGGCTCCGAGTACTGATAATTGGAAGGGAAAAAAAGTCCATGAATGTGTGATGTCATAGGAAATATCTTGCTTACCCCAGGAGGCGCTTATGTATTTAGAAGAGGAATGATGAGGGTGTAGCAGGAACCTCAGTGACAGCACCATATCTGTGCTACACTCTGTTACACTGCAGTTTGTCTGGGAGGGAGAGGAACAGAGAGCACAGATAACTGCGAGATGGGGATCACCGCACAGTCTCTGCTTTGCAATTCTGGCGTGCACTCATACTGTGATATATGAAGAGTTACAATATTTATTTATTTATTCATTATTCATGTATTCATGTACACATTCCTTCATTCGTTCATTTAGTTATTTAGTTGTGGTATTAGTATCATCTGTCCATTTATATGTACAGTATGTAAATGTACAGTATGTATAAAAACTTTATTTGTTTGGAATTCATTAGGTAAGTAATAATTATGAATTTATCACCATAAAAATAACATAACATATTTAATCAAAAAATTATAGATACATTAATGGCTAAATAAAATATCAGTGTTTTCAATATTTTGTGTGTCCGCCCTTTGCCTTTATTAAAGCTTCTGGGTCTCGCTATCACTTTTTCTTTAGGAGTTATTTTTCCCAATGAATCGCCATTACAAATTTGCACTCATCCAGCAAACCTTCCTCTACATCTCAGAGGTTCTTCTTTTTTGTCTGTTTCCTTTTCACAGTAATTCTTGAAAAGCTACACATTCTTTAATACCTACAGCATTGAGTTATCTTCTCACATCGGAGAAATGGACAAAAACACCTCTGGATTTTTTTAGTTTTAGAAACTTTTGGAAGCTTTTTCCACTTATCTTCCATTAACTTTTCTTCATTATGCAAGTGGCTGACCTTCCATCATGTCTCCTCAGAAATCTCTCTTTTAGCCTTTTTTGATGACAGAAATGTATGAGACAGCTGAGGTATGTGAGGATAGCTGCTTGTGTTAAACGGGGGAACCTGATGTCGGTAAGAGCTTTGGGGGCAGCTGTTGTTGGGAGGACACAGTTGGAGCTGGGTGGGTTTAAGACTGGAATGATTGAAGGGTGAAAGGGGCAATACAGGGAGTAGAGATTAGATTTTATTCTCTGTGCTTAGTGGCCCTTATGACTGGCAATTAAATATAAGAGTCGTCTGACTTTTGAACACTATTGTATATATAGTAACCTTATACTTAAGAGCAAATTTATTTATTCATTTTCAGGGATGGTATACCATGTGTTCCTTTATTTTATGTCACTGTTAAAATTTTCGTTCCAAAATAAAATATTGAATAAATACATAAATGCATTCAATGCCCTTTTAAAAAGGAATGGACTTTGCATGGACACCATCTTCAATTTCTCTATACAGAAAGGTCAGCAAAGGTCAGTATGTCATAATTGTGGGCAAATTAAGTTCTCACCTCCATTTAATTAACATCATGCTGCATTCCAAATGCCTTATCTGGAGTCTTAACTTTGGCTGGGTAAGGTGAAATCCATGGCATGCTGTTGATTTCAGTAATCAAAGGCTGTTTATTCCCCTGAAGGGACATTTATTAGACGGCTCTCACTGTCGGCCCGTTCATTTTCACACATACTGGTGGGGGATGAAAATGACACTATAACTTTCAGTGCTAAGATAATTCAGTAAATCTCCAAGACATTGCCCCCAGATTATTTGCATCAGGTACCTAATTTTTGCACATTGAGAATCTATCAAGCTGTCCTCATAAAGCAGGCCAATGGACAATTACAGTTTATTTATATGATAGACCATCATGATTGTTCAGTAGTACCCAGTTGGTAATCTATTCCTTTGCCTATGGGCCTTTTCACTTTCCCATAAAGCTTTAAGCATTGCTGAATGTGCTTTTGCAATCACACCTAATCATTGTTTTGTGGTCAACACTCAACTTGTGATGTTGCTTGAAGAAATCTTAAAGCTTAAGCAAGTCTCAAGTCATGGTAGGGTGTTAGGTGGTTGTTATGGTATGTCTAGGGATATCTAAGGGTTTGTTATGGGGTTGCTCTGGGATTTTTTGTTTTTAATGTCTTGCTGGGTAGTTGCTATGCTCTTCCTGGTCGTTCCTAAGGTTTGCAAAGTGATTCGTTATTCCAGTTGCTTGCTAGAGTAGTTGTTAGAACCCATGTCTCTGCCTTCAGGTCAGGAGATAAAGCTGCTCTGAGAACAGCAAGGGCCAACCTGTCACAGACCATTAGAGCAAGTATGCGCATGCTCAGAAAATCCCTAGCCACTCCCCAGGATACTGGTAACACATGGCACGTGGCAGGGAATCTGGGCTATCACCCAACTACAGGACATCTCTACCAACCTGTGCATCCCTTCCAGATGCATTGAAAACTTTTATGCATGTTTTGAGGCACAGAATGACATGGCAACAAGAAACACCCCCCGCCCCCCAACAACCAGGTGCTCTGTTTGACCATGGCTGATGTGTGGAGCACTCTGCTTTGAGTCATCCCACAGAAGGCTGCCAGACCAGACATCAGAGGAGACCAGCTGGCAGATGTTCTCACAGACCTATTCAATATCTCTCTGAGCACCACAGTCATTCCAATGTGCTTCAAAGCCACCACTATCATCCCCGTGCCAATGAAGTCATCAGTGTCATGCCTCAGTGTACCATAGCATCGAACTCACACAAATCATCATAAAGTGCTTTGAAAGACATGTCATAAGGCACATAAAATCACAGATTCTGAGTTGAATTGAGAGTGATGGGTCTCAGCACTTCCCTCAGCAATTGGATCCTGGGCTTCCGGACTGGAAAACCTCAACATCTCCAGCACCACCACACCAAGCACAGGGCTGTGTGCTCAGCCCTCTACTGTTCACGGTGATGACCTACGACTGTGCAGCAATGCACAGTTCTAACCACATCACATGACCAGGGTGGGTTTGATCAACAGTGGTGGGTTTGACAAGGTGGCATACAGGAAGAAGATAGTTGTTGACTTCAGGAGGGCACGACTTGATTGTTCTTAATTGTGTTGCATCAGACCCTACAGAGATTGATACTGCCGAGAAAATTATTGAAGTCTCTCTCCCCCCTGCCTCTGCAAAGCCACCAGCATCAGTTAGTTTTTACAGACCTATAAATTATTGTACTGTGGTTCTTGTGTTTTTTGGCACCCACTCTTTAGACCTGTCCCAACCACACTTGTGTAGTTTTGTAGTGTTCTGTTTTTGTTCTCTGTGGTTTTCTCTTTTTGTTCTTTGTGTTGCACCATGGTACTGGAGGTTTAATTTCATTGTGTACTGTGTACATGGTTGAAATGACAATAAACACCTACTAGACTTGACCTACTGGACTTCACTTGGCTTGAGCATTGCTAAGTGGTGTTCCGGGGGTTGCTAGGGTATAACTAAATGGTTCCTATGTTATTCAAAGTGGTCACTAGGGCATTGCTCATGGTTGATAGAGGTGTTACTAGGTGGTTGCTGTGATTTAAAAGGAGGGAACTAACTTTTGGAAACAGTTCTACCATTCATTTCACCAGGCGGAAGATGCTCCTTGCTGAGTCATGACAAAGGTACTGCAAGGACAGCTCCCGTCCATCCCTGCAGTGAATCTGACAGCAGCGTCATTTCAGCACCTCTGTGTTGGACCTACCATTGCCAGATGGAAAGGGGCAGCTAAGCCTGATGAGGCACACCTATCAACAAGATTACCACTCACCACCAATGAGGCAATGGTGGAGTATAAATGGGCCCTGTTACAAAACCATGGTGAGCGGCTGTGTTCATACTTACGCTGATGCGTTTTCCCTGTGTCCCAACAGACTCCAGTCCTGAGGATAATGCCTGATCCCTGTGAAGAAGCCAGCTGCCTTGTGACGGACTCACCTCAGCACCTGTTGGACCGCTCCTGCCTTGGTACCCACCTGCTGCCACTGGGAACCGAGCTTTATACTGGGACTTACAGCACTGGGACACCTGAGCACCTTCGACACCACACTACTACACACTGAACTATAAATCAGCTTTGCACTGGTTGAGCACTTTACCCCTGTGTCTGTGTTTGTGTCTGATCCCACGTGCTAGGTTGTGCAACAGGGAAAAAAATAAGAATTTTAATGGTTGCTGAAATTAAAATTTTTCAATATCTCCAAACTGAGGGACAATATTTTCAGTTTGTAAATGACTCAAAACAATACTTTCCAGCCATGTTGGATCTTAATCATGGCCTGACTTGAAAACAAGCTGTGAGTTAATTATGTAACATAATTTATGCCCCCACACCAAAGCCTGTCTTTCTAGGCTTTGCGTAGGGTACTGAAGAGAGAGCTGTTTCGTCCCTCTATACTTTTGGAAAGTGTGTAGTGCATAACAATGTATTAATAAGCATTGGAAAAAAACATAGTTGCATATTAGTAATTACATATGATGACCTGTATTTTACATCAAATCTTTCTTTCCTTCCCTAATGAAATTTGAGTTATTATGCTGGTGGAGGGAAGGAGAGTAGAGATTGCTTTAAAGCATTGTTATTGTCTCTTTTCATAATTCCCCACCATCCGCACTAATTGAATGGGGATCAGGGCACTATGGTTTTCAAATCATTTTATATGCTTTTCATAACATGTTAAAGCAAAGCAATAAATTTGAACAGACACAATTAAAATGTAATTTCTGTTGAGGCCGTTGGGTAGAGTGGATAGCGTGCCCGGCTATGATCGGGGTTAATAAGGTATGATAGGCATTGCAGCAGCTTGGCTTGTGCCTCCTGCAGCTCTATTATGTGGGGATATCTCATCTGCCTCCACTGCTTTGCCAGGCCTTCACTGTAAAAAGAGGCTCGCTGGTGTGCAGTTAAGACCGCTAATTCTTTTTACATCATCGGCTGAATATATTATGCAGCAGGGAGGCTAAGAAGCCAGTAAACACTCACATTTATTTTAAAATGCCTGCCTTGTAGTCCAGCTACTGATGAAAATTTGGTGTTAGTTATCCTCTAGCCCTTCATCCTTTACCACAGAGATATTTCTGGTTGACACAGATGTGTAAAAACCTCCCCATACACTACCCATATCAGCGCCGCACATGCTAACGTACTACAACCGTGGTGACACTCCTGTGGTAAGAGTCGTCCACTCTTTAAATAATGTCTTGGTCAGTGCTTCTCATATTGATGGACAGGGCTGGCCCAGTGCTGAAAAATTGTGTCTGTAAGCATAAACCAACAAAATGCATTTTATTTCTGATTTAAAATAAAAGCACAAAGACAAAAAAAGACTGAATTCCAAAACTCTAATAAAAAAACAGCATATTGGAGAATAATGTGAATAACAGAGATGTCTGACTGCAACATAAAGAAGATATCCACAATCTTCCAACACCCCATGGAGCCTAACGTGAAACATGCACACAATTTCCAGCAAAATGTAAACATAACTGACAGAGCTGTTCTGAACCCAGCGTAGGAATATTCTTGAACAAACAGAAGAATGCACTAAAACTACTTTAAAATGAAATGACATTGTCTTACCGCAACCATCTATCCTACTTGGATGATATAAAAAGTGGCCAAAACTCACATATTGGAGTGTTTTTGCTTGCTCAATAGTGAGCGACAGAAAGATGCTGGCCTGCTTCACAGCAACAAGGCTTGATGTGAGGCTGAGTTGTTGTTTGTGAGAAAGGTAGATGATAATTTACCTGAAGAGTCCGTTCCATCATGCACGAGTGGTCCCAGCAGAGCCGAGAGAGGTTCACACACTAGGACTCTTGGGAGGTCATGCAGATGTGCTGTAGCTATTTTGGAAAAAATATATATAATTGATTGGATCTCAAATGAATAATATGGATTTGATTTCTGGCTAAGTGTCCTTGTGTGGAGTTGGCACGCTCCTCCCATATCTGCATGTGTTTCCGCTGGGTGTTTTGGTTTTCTCCCAAAGTCCAAAGGCATGAACGTCAGGCGAACTGGAGATGCTAATTTGCCCCTAGGTGTGGAGTGTGTGTGTGTCTGCCTTGCGATGGACTAGCGACCTGTCCAAGGTGTTTCTCCACCTTTCACCCCATGATGGCTGGGATGGGGTCCAGCATTTCCCTGTAACCCAGGTTAGCATAAGCTGTTCAGACAATGGATGGATGGATGGATCAATGGATTTTGCCAGCATGTTAAATAATTATTTTATTTACAACCAGGTATTCTGCATAGATCTTGAATTTTTAGAGGTCATGTGAAAAAATATCATGGCTATTCTGGACTTCAAGAAGATCATAGAATATCCATTGGGACACACCATACAGAAGTATAAAAATACTTTTTGCTGAAGAGGAGATAAAGCAGTGATTAAGAAAGTGCAATAGGAAATTAGGTTTAACAGCCTGGTTCACCACAGAAAGGTGCCAAACCCTTGCTTTTGTCAGGGCTGCACTGTTGACATTATTTGGGTAGTGGGTCAGACAAAGATATTATGCAAAGCAGCTGTCAAATTACATCACTGTCCAAACATAAAACATGTTTCCCCACAAGGTCGTGTCGTCTCTGAATAGGTGAGTGTGTGTCTTAACAGTTGCTGACTGCAGACACAGTGACCTCGCAGGCTCCTGTCTTAATACGCTTGCTATATCACATGCACAGTTACCACACGCAATCTAATTTGGACCACCTCTGGGGAGGCAGTACATGATTTAATAAAGCAAAATGTGGCAGCTCAGTCAGGCAGGCAGTGGCTCCAGGAAAGTGCAGTTCCAGACACATGAAGACGGGTGACGAATGAATGGAAAAACCTGAATAAACAAATGGAGAAAACATAACGAGTGCAAATGCTGCAAGACAGGTGGAAGATGGAAAACATCTAAATGGTATGACTTTGATAGAGGGTTCACTATTGAGGCACGGAGCTTCAGTCACAAGACTGCAAGACTGGCTGGGGAACAGTGACTAAAGGTCATTTAATGCGCTTTACGGCATAAAAACGAAAACTGTACAATAAGATAAGAACAAAAGTAAAATATAAAACAACAAAAAAAGCAATGAGCTTTCAAAATAACAGTAATGAAAAAAAATAGTAATAAAAAGAAATAGTAATGAAAAAAATAAAATAAAATAATGTGTGTGTGTGTAGATATTTATAAAATAATGTACTGTTCCCTAATTGATATGCCAAATGTTTCCATGGAAAGCAAAAGGCTGTTCTCTCCTCTGCTCTCCAATGCTTATTTAACATTGAATGGGCATTTAAATAACATCTGCAGAGGAGGCCGCGCCCATAAACCACCATCTGTGCTTCCTTCCCTGTCTTTTCATTTCGCACAAATAAATGACAGCAAGTGACGCAATAAAGAAAAAGTGCATGTGTGGCACAAATCAGGTCAGCTGTGATCTGTGACCAATTAGTGTTCACGCAATCACCGCAGCTGCAAGCTGTCGTGAAATTAAAGTTCTTTCTTTTTTCTCACTCGCAGTACGAATGTGTCTTAGCCAAGGCTGGCGATGGTGAGGGAACAGAATTGTAAATGTCAGAAAAATGATATAACCTCATGTGTGTGCCTCATAAGGTGGGAAACTGAGAGAAAGATGATTAGTGAAATCAGACCAGTTGACCGTTAGCTGGAATAATAAGTGTATAATAATCTCTGCGATTTGGTCCATAATTCCACTATGACTCCACTCCCTTGTCATTTCCATGACCCATGTGTGGATTGAAGTTTTATATGTCACATTGCTTGTTCTTCTCGTTGTGGAACTGAATTGATGCAGTTTCTTATAAGTGGTTAAATGTTTTAGTTGTCTTATCATCTTCACCAAAGACCTTGTTACTGGCTAGCAGCTTTCCTAGAGCATCATCTGCTAAAGAAGGAGAGGACATCCTGAGGTGGTCGGTGGCATAGCATGAGGCTAAAACTTGACAGATAAGTGGTACATCAGCTGTTTATATATCCTCCTGAACAGTGTTCCGGTAAGTGAACTGCCAATGATAATGGAGTGAGGAGGCCTATTAGCAGGATATGCAGTTGGGGTATAGAGTCGAGTCTTAGGGGAGTGAGTCCAAGTTGAGCCTCGAGTCTCTATTGTCTGTGTCTAAATCAAGTCTCGAGTCTCTGGGGTGCACGTCCAAGTTTTCAGATCTTATATAATAGTGAGAACAGTCTCACTATTGTCTGCAGACTTTGCATTGAGCAAAAGAAAACCTATTAATGGTGAAAATGTCAGGTTCAACATACTTTAAAAAACTTACCAGTCATTTTAAGGTGTTTTGCCTCTTTGTTTTAAACAGTGCATCTACTTTGTGTGGTGCTCCATTTTGTCCATAAATGGAGGTTTTTCTGTAATGAAATTCTCCTATTTGAATACATATTGAACCGGGGTGGTGGAGGCCTAGTGGGTAGGATACTTGCCTCTGGATCGAGAGGTCATGGGTTCGAATCCTACCTTCAGCAGACCACCACTGGGTTCCTGAGCAAGACCCTTAACCCCCAGTTGCTCCAGGGAGACTGCCCCCTGTAGAACGGAATGGAAGTCGCTTTGGACAAAAGCGTCTGCTAAATGCCGTAAATGTAAATGATTCCAGCAGTACAGTAATAACATTCCGTCCCTTCTCGTTCTTTGCTCAATCCTGCATCATTACAATAGAGTAGACTGGTATGGTTATGGCTGGATTGCAATAAAGCAATTAACTGGTTAACATTTCGCAATAGCTTCCCAGTGTACATGCCAACTGAATAAGGTTGCTTTAAAACAACTTGGGATCAGAGACAGAAATTGGCTAGATTTCTGTCAGAGTTGTACATTCACTTACACACTACTTGTGAGCTCCACTTTTTTTTATTGCTTTATATATAGGTGTACAGTTACACACTGTAGTCCATCTGTCAGGCTCTCTATCCTTTTTGTGATTCATCAATTCTGATCACAGGATTGCTGTTAGCCAGATTTTATTCGGGTGCTGGGATTGCAGTGACATCAGTGGCGGTGGCATAGTAGTAGGTGGAGCTTGTGTATCAGTCATGGTGGTGTTGCTAGGGTTATTATACATCACTATCACTATCAGTCTGAGAGTGGTCCACCATCCAAAAATATCCAGCGAAGAGTGGCTCTGTAGTTAGAAACTGAGCACAGATGAAGAGCTAGAGAATAACTAACATATACTGTAAATCAACAGATGGGATGCAGTCTTGTGTAGGTGTTTAAAGCACATTAATTTCAGTGTATTAGCCAATCATATTCCCATTCCGATTGAAACTTTTGTGAGGTGTATTAATACATGGGTTTTTCTTTCTTTTCATCCATGTCTTAAGTTGAATGATTGTCTCATACATTTGTCTGCATACAGTAAAAACGGTCACAAAAGGTTCTTTGAGTGATACCAGAGAAGAAATGTTTAAACTCTCCAAAGAACCATGTTTTACATGAGATGTGGGTGTGAAGAACCTTGTAAAGTTATAAAAGAGTATAAATATTTACATATTCATCAGTCCTTCTACACATACCAGTTCAAGAGACCCTATATATTATGTGGAGGTCTTTTAAACTTCAAAAATATTCTTCACACATTTCATGTACAATAATTGTTCTTTTAAAAACGCCCACTGAATGGCTGTTTAGGCAACCAGAAATGATCATTCGTAAAAATCAGCCTCGCTATCTGATGTTGAACAGAGAATGATGGTGGAATTACCCCAAACTCTTCATGTCCTCTCGGTCTAAAGGGGGTGGTATGGGAAGTTACCAGCCATTCTCTAATAAAAGAGGAAGCCGAAGCTTAGGATAATGAAGTTAAAAGACTTCTGAAAGGCTGTTGTCGTGTAGTGACCTGGCGTGGGATTGGGTTGTTTTGTCTTTACATGTAAATACATTTTTGGAAAAGAGTCTTGATGCAAAGAGACTCTTCCTCTTCTTTTGAGTAACAGAGATTCAAGACAAGCAGTGCTTGAAGCTCTGAGAGGACGAGAAGTGACACTGTTTGATCAGTGCTGACAGGTAAGGAGGTGCAAGTCTGTTTTTGGCCTTAAAGGCCAGTGTTAAGGTTTTTAACTTGATGCGAGCAGCCACAGGGAGCCAGTGAAGGTTCCGTAGTAGAGGCGTACAGTGTGATAATTTAGGAACAGTGAAGGCCAACCTCACAGCTGCATTCTGAACCAGCTGAAGTGGTTTTGTTACCTTCAGTGGAAGTCCAGCCAGAAGAGAGTTGCAGTAGTCCGGTTTGGAGATGACCACAGACTGGACGAGTAACTGTGCAGCTTCAGTGGTGCGACTTCTGATGTTGTAGAGAAGGCATCTGCATGTTCTGGAGAGGTGGTCAACATGCAACGAGAATGAAAGATCTTCATTTAGCATGACACCACGATTTCTTACCTTCTTTGAGGGGACGAGAACCAAGTTCTCAAAAGAAACAGCGAGGTCGTGGCTTGGGTCCTTGTCTCTGATACCTTTAGCTTGCTCTTTAGGGCCTTAGACCTGGATCTTGTAAAAGTGCTTTGCAACAACATCAGTGCTATATAAAACTGACTTTACTTGACTTTATAACTATGAACCACACTGCCACATCTGGCGATCACAGCACTTCCCATACAAAACAAATGACGTAAATATGCCTCTACACCAGCATGGCGGAACTACAAAGTAGGAATAATTAAGAGGTTAGTGCATGTTAGCATTTGTATGGATCTGTCTTCATCTTATCTGGGTGGCCTCACTGTCTTCCTTCTTTCAGATAGGCCTTAGCAAGATTGAGTCATTGTTACATGTGTGTTTTTGTTCAATTATACTCGATCAGCAGGAGAACACGTGTAGCTTGATGTTATTAAAGGAAGATGGCATGCTGAACTTTTCCATTTGAGAGAGAGGACTCAGATGATTAGCTGCATGTGCAGCTCAAGGACTCCTCAGGCTTTCAAGTGTCTGTTTGCTCTACGAACATCTCAGGGACACTCGGCATTTTACTAATACTCCATTATATAAATGTTAGCTGCAACATCCACAAAGGTATAAACAAGGAGATTTGAATAAATGCCACCTACTGTGCCTGAGGCTGTTTGAACAGTGATTTGACAAATATTGCTCTTATGTCTTGGGAATAAAAAAGTAAAGAAAAGAAGTTGTTTTTTTCTGTGGTGAAATGATTTTTCCCTATATTTTTGTTTGCCCTGTTTTTTTTTCCTGGACATGTATTTTAGTAAAAAAAAAAAAAGAAAAGAAAAGAAGGGTTGTGTGAGGGGTGCTAAAAGATTAAAAATGTTCCACTTGTGACAGGTAGGACTATGAATCATGCAGCATATTTCCTCTGAAAGAATGGAATCATGTATTTATAGAAGCAATTCTCAGCACCTGCCGAGCCACGGAGGATCTTATTTGCAATTCAGCATTGGACTCACATTCGTTTTTGGATTGCCTCTGTAAAGAGTGTGTTTACTTCGGAATTTTGATGTGACTTAAATAGGTGAACAGGGTCTCGCTGAGGTTGCCATGGGTACGTCATGTAACTGGGCCGCCTGTGTGATGCTCTGGAGGAAAGCAGATCACAAAAACGCAAAGCGTGAACTCCCACACTACCCCCTGCCTTCGCTCTTCGCAACCTGCTGCTGAAACCGAGATTGACATCAGAATGAACCCGACGGTGCGTCAGGCAACATCCAAACTATCTCTGAATGCACTCAAGTCAAAGGTGCCTGGCCCTTAAAAAAAACACTTTCAGTGCATGATTCTTTAAAAAAAAAAAAAGCATGAGATATCAGTGAGAGGAATGTTTCTAAAGGTTGAAGAACTCTCACATATTGTTAATTAAAGGAAATCCCAAAACTTTGTGTTAGGATTTTTATGTTTCTTTAAAAACAGAACCCTCACAAATATATTGCTTTGAGCATTTTGAAGATATCTCAGTCAGAAACCATCTGAAAACCCAAAACTGAATAGCATATAAAATGGGAACGTCCCATTTGAGGATTCCACTACACTCCATCAGGAATGGAGGAAGCGGAGCATGATTTAAGAGCTATAATATGTCACTGAACGTTGCTCCATATACATTCCCCATGTACATCAGAGCAGATGCTCTTAAACAAAGAGACTTCCATGTTACAGATGATTCATGTTACTGTTAGTGAATGTAGCATTAGGAGTCTTGCCCAAGGACTCTTATTGGTGAAGCATTGTGGACTTGCCCAGGAGTGTGAAAACAGAAATCCCCAAAAACAATATATTTACATTGTCATTGTTTTTTTCTGAAGGGTTTCTACAGGCAATAGGAACCATTCAGGAAACTTTATTGTGAAAGTCTCCACTGCTTAGATAGTGTTGCTTTCCATCAATATGTATTTTTGTCATTATTTTTGCTTTAAATTAAGAGTCCCATAATTATATTATCAGCATAACTTTGGAAAAAAACTTCATGTTCACCACATTCATGATCATTAGCGAACCCAACAATTAAATACACCCTCTGGACACTCTTTAGAAACACCTTCCTTGATGGCCCACCTTGTTGGCATACAGTTAGAGACTGTCAAGTGTAGAGCACTGAATGGTAAGTATACAAAGTATACATGCACATCAAGAACTATGCATTCTATATCATCTTTTATGTTGTTCAGAAGAAAGATTTCCTATTAAGTGTGGTAAGCAGTTGCTTAGGGCCCCATAATGAGTCCCTTTTTATGTCTTTTTTCTCAACATGATATGTGTCAATCCTGATATCAAATAGAAGATGTATTTGATATTGTACTTGTTTTAAATATATCTATCTATCCATCCATCCATCCACCCATCCATCCATCTATCTATCTGCCTGTCTATCTCTCTATCTATGTTTTCTCTTATTTATACAATTATAAAAAGATATAAATAATATGATTTCTGTGCTTGGGCGGCCCAAACAGCATGCCAGTTAAGGTCCCTGTATGTTTGGATGCTGTCTTGTCTTTGCTGTTAGCTGCAGTGAAACTCTCGACTCTGCTGTGAAAAACAATGTCAGTGACAAATTTGGCCTGACAAGTATAGTCTCTAGTCTCTAACTCTGCACCAGTGTATGGAAGGTGTCCATAACACAACACATTGTTGTTGAAATAGCAAAACCTCTTGTATGCACTTGAGGCCTGAAATGAACACACACACACTCACACACACACACACACACACACACACACACACACGAAACATTTTCCAGCTGTAGTTACTTAATGAAACTTATCCAAGTGAAAGATGTGATAGAAACAATAGCAATGAAAGTAATAGACAGAATCACTGAGAAAAAGATCACCCACTGTGTCAGTACTTTGTGGAACTACCTTTTGCTTTAAGTACTGCCTTGAGTCTGTTGGGATACTTCTCTACCAACTCTAAACATCTAGACAGTGGAGTATTTTCCCACTCTTCCTTAGAGAACTGTTCAAGCTCAGTTAAACTGGATGGTGACTCTTGGTGGACCACAGTCTTCAAGTCACTCCACTGATTTTCTATAGGGTTTAAGTCTGGGCTCTGACTAGGTCACTCAGGGACATTTACCTTTTTCTTTTTCAGCCATTGTGTGGTCAAGTTTGCTGTGAGTTTTAGGTCATTGTAAAGGTGAACTTTCTACCGATTGACAACTTTCTGGAAGAGGGGTGCAGCTTTTCCTCAAGAAACTGATGGTATTTTTCCCCCTCCATTTTCCCTTCTACAGCTCTGGAAGAAAGTAAGAGAGCACTGCAATTTACTTTTAAATCAGCATCTCTATGACTATGACAACCATTCCATGCCAGTGTCTGTTAAATTCCTACACAAACACCTCATTATGCTTTATGAGGTACTGATTAGTGATCACCTGAATCAGATCTTATTTAATGAGGAAAAGTATAAAAACACTGCTGTAATCAACACTCTCCTCTTGTGATGTGACCAGTTGGATGGTAAAACACTACTAGAAGTTAGTCAAAGGTAATTATTGCTATTTTGTTTGAGTGAACAAGAGATTTGTTTTCTTTGAATTATTCATGTTCTGTATACACTGCATCATTTCTCTTATTTTGATGTCTTGTTATTTCCTTTAAAACGATGCTTTAAAGAACAATATTTTTATTTAGAAATTAGGAGAAATATTGTCAGCAGTTTTTAAAAACGAAGGCAAAGCTGTTCAGTTCAATACTTGCACCTATGAAAGATAAAACCTGAGAAAGTGAACATTTTTGCAGTGCTCTCTTTTTTTCCGGAGTTGTATCTGACAAGTGTTCCAGTCCCTGCTGCAGAGTAACACCCCGACAACAGGATGCTGCCACCTCCATGCTTGTAGGTATGACGTTCTTTGGATGGTGAGCTATATTAGTGTTCTGCCATCTGATCATAACAGCTCTTTCCACTTGGCATCAGAATCTTCAAGATACCTTTTGCCAAAGCTCACTTAATGTGGCCTTTCTTGAGGAGTGGCTGTTTTCTTGCAGCCCTCCTAAACGAGCCACATTTGTGGAGCACTTGTGCTACTGTTGTCTCATGCACACAATGAACACTCTTTGCCATACATTTCTGTGACTGCTTCAAAGTTGCCAAAGTCCTCTTGGCAATCTCTCTCTGACCAGATTCCTCCTTGCTCCTCTAATCTGGGGAGAGTCCTAGTAGTACCAAACACTTTCCTCTTCCTAATTATAGACTTTACCGTGCTCCTAGGGATTGATAATGCCTTTGATTTTTTGTGTACATCTCCTGACTTGTGCCTGTTGGGCTGCTACTTTTTCCCCGAGATCTTTTGACAGTGCCGTGCCCCCCATAGGTGACTGCTCATTTCCGATTGTACTACCAAGTACTGGAATGCGCCAGGTGCTGAACTAAGCAAAATGATACGGCATACAGTGTAGATGGTGCTTAGTTACATAAGTATTTTTAGGAGCGAGGTACTTTGTCCATTTCACTTTTTTTCAAAACGTTTTTAAAATCCTAATGTGTTAATACTGATTCATTTTAAATACTGTCTTTAATTCTCCCATATATTATATATACTGTAAAACAGTGCTTTGTAATTTACCATAACATTATGACCGTGACATTCAATGAGAAGATAACAGTGGTTGTAACTCTGATATCAATTAATATAATAAGATGTTAATCCGTATGTTGATCCATCCATTGGTTCATTCATCATTAATCGTTCACACAAAAACACCAAGAAGAGGTGTTTATTACAACCGAGAGAAGAAAGTTATATTTTCTAGTTCCATATTTTCTAGTTGTTGTTCAAATGTTTGCTTTTCACCAATGTTGAGCACATCTTTGGAATCATCTTCACTATAGAAGGCAATGTCAGGTCTCCACAGATGTGTGAGCAGGGCAGAACTGGAACCTGGCCATGACCCCAGCCCTCCAGGGCCTACATGTCTCTCTCTTTGTTCAAACGCAGACTTCAAGACACACGTTGCAGGCAGGTACGGCATTGATCTCTTCATCAGCTTTGAAGGACGGGCCAGTGATCTCGCATTCTGACGGCACACAGGAAAGACCTGACAACACACCGTCCATCAAATCCTCTCTCTGGAATGTATACAGGCAGAGGCTTTAAAACGGGTGACTTTGCTATACAACTCACATATGCACACACACACACACACCATGAGCACATACACTCACCAGCATACACGCATGCAATGCCTTTTCAGGACTTCTTATAGACAGCCTTTATCTGAAAGTAGACTATCAAGAATATAAGAAACTACTTTTTAAATATCAATGACACTTTATTAGGCATTGTACTTCAATTCAGTAGTCAGTTTATCAGAAAAACCTACTTTGTCTTTGCACTTACTGACCCCTTAATTAGAAACACTGCCTTGCACTTGCATTTCCACTCAGTTGTCACTTAAAAACACAAACTTTGTATTTCCATACATAGGCCACTTTGTTAGAAACACTCCTCTAAATACTAACTGAATCATGGACACAACAGTGACACTGACATGGCAGTGACACAGTTGTATATGTGGTGCTGGCGCACACCATGCCGGGTGGCGTTGAGTTATTTTTTTTACCCGGGCTAGTGTCTTTGTTATAGTGAGAGTGACCCGCCACCCAAAAATATCCAGCCAAGAGTAATTCTGTCACAAAATGACCATTTATGGGGGGCTAGAGGATGGCCAGCACATATCGTAGATGAAACGAAGCAGTCTCTACTAGGTAGACATTTCTATTAAAGGTGTCAGAGGGTGTATACTGGCTGCTACAACCAGAGAAGAATGCGCTGCTACAAAGAAGCCTAAAAACTATTTGAGAGTAAGTGAACTCAGTTACTAGTCCATATTACTAAATGAGTTCACAACTTCCCTTTCTAATAAAGTTCAGGATTCTTTAGAACAAAGCAGCTCTTTGTCCGGTGTGAACTGAAGGGATTCAGACCATCACTCCACCCTGTAGACAGCAGCGGAGAGGAGAAGAGAGCAGAGCAGGAACTCTAAATCAAGCTCACTTCCTTCTCTCTCCCACTCTTCATTTGCAGACAGGGACTAATTTGCTCTGGGTCTCACCGGGACTCCCCTATTTCTCTATTCATTCCTCGCTGTCCGGGACAAAAGACAAGAGCCTGAACGGTAGTAAAAGTTTAGCTGGGAAGGCAGTCCTGAACTGCAGCCTGCTGTCCTGAGTGCCGATGGAACGCTTCTGTACTGGCAGTTGCATTAACATTGACCTGTCTGCTCACGGGACGGGTGTGTGCGTGGGCCAATACTACAACATGCCTCTGCTTTCATGCAAATATGTTGTGGTCTCCAAAAACCTGTCTGATGTCTTTGATGTCGGATATTGTCAAAGATCAGAGAGTACAAGGTGATGTGTGACCTTTAAACATTCAGTTTTCAGAAGTGCTCAACTTTTCTCACCTTGTCATAAATTGGTCACCATCTATATACTCACGAGGGCGAATAATGCACTAACCATCTACAGCGTGTAATTATGGAGCGGGGTTATCAGAAATAACTCACTTAGAATCGCGCTGAGGCTATGCAATGTACACATACACATGTACAAATGGCACACATTTCTAACACTACTGCCATCTTTTCCATTTATTCTGTGCAGTGGTTACAAACACATACACACACACACACACACACACACACACACACACAAATAAAATCTTTTAATATATTGTATATATAATTCTTGTTATAAAACAATGCTTGTGTGTACCTACTTGACACAAATGTAAAAGAATATGTAGAAACTTCCAGTTTGGAAGTCCTTTCATTAAACCTTAGGAAACAAATTCATAAACAGATGCTAACTTATTGCTAACATACTGTAATATGTTTTTTTTGGGGAAGTCTTGTTTTTGTCCCAATTTAGTCATCACCAATTCCTCCCGTCAGCTAGGACCCCAATCACACAATCCTACCAACACAAAGAGAGCATAAAGCAAGCGCATGCTTCCTCCATGTCACATGAAACTACGCGCATCTTCATGAGCTGCCCCTAAAACAATGCCTTTGGACTCAACACGCTAGGAGAAGAACACCAACCGCCAATTCTACTCTGTCATCTAACAGATGTCTGTGTTGTTTAGCATTGCAGTGGTGAGGAGAGGGAGGACCTTCCTACCCAAATAAGGGAGCAAAGCCAATGGACTCTTGGACTCCTAGCCACAGATTAAACTCACAACCTCCTGATGATAGGGCCAACACAGCTGCACCACTCGGGAGCCCCGGCATAACTGTAACATTATAATGAAAAATCATAGTAATCTCCCATTACAATAGTTTATTAACCTAAGGGTCTAATGAAAGTAGGACTTCTAATGGTTTAAACTTCTCAATTTCTAATCCATCTTCCAAAAATCCATTTGTGTTTGTGGAGTAGAGGAGACCATAAAGTGTACAAGCGTTGCCATAAAATATTGGGAACGGGCTCCTAGTGCATGGCCAGAACTTGGATAAGATGTGAGAACAAGACAATTAAATCATTCCCATGCCTTACTAAGTTAAGACCACATATAAGAATCCTGTTCCCATGCCTTACTAAGACACATCATTTTTATTATAAAAGCATTTCCCCAGGAGGGTTTAAAGCACAGTCTCAAACCTGTCTGTACAGAACTAGATGTAATTCATTAAATAACTGTCACACAAGTACTCGCTAAGGCAGGAATTTAAACAATACTGAAAAAACTAATCACAGACACACAGAGAAACCTTTAGGCTACTTAGGCTTTATGTTCACAATACAAGCCTCATTGCTATTTTTTCCTGCTTAGATCTGATACTTCTTACAGCATAGCTCACATTTGTGTATGTAAGTGAGTCATATCTATATTTAGTGTGAACTGAAATGACCATTCGCATCACACAAAGGAACTACGTGGCTTGTGAATGTCAAACTAAGACAGTATACCAAATAGCCCCCCACTCACTAATGCACCCTTCTGAGTAGTGTTCTCTGGACTCTATGTTCAGAACACAATGTGAACAGTGTGAAATTCTTCTCTGCATTTAACCCATTCACCAAGTGAAGCAGTGGGCAACCAGGAACACAGCATCCGGGGAGCAGTGTGTGGGGACGGTACCTTGCTCAAGGGTACCTCAGTGGTGCCATTGGCAGTCCTTGGATTTGAACCCACGAACTTCTGATCGCAAGGGGAGATTCCTAACCACCAGACCACCAGCTGCTCCACTGCATACCTAGTAGGGGACTGTATACCTTGTATGGATGTGGGAACACGGACTGAATTCCAAATGGCTCTTTGTTGGATATATAATACAGTGTTTGAGTGATCTATGTAGTGCACTACATGGGAAGCAGAGATCCATTTGAGATCCAGGCTATCTGAGTAGGAGCAAAAGCCATCCCCACAAGCTCTCAACTGTTTAAGACAGACACCAGTACACACACATTGAATTGAGCGTTCTCGTTGAGATCCAATTTAGGACCACACTTGTGGTTTGGATCTGATTTGAGAAGATCTCATTTGTGTCCCCATAACACAGAAAACAGATCTGGGTCATATTAAAGCAAAAAAAAAAAGAATAAAACTTCTGGCATGGGACAACATACAAGTAACGAGGTACAGATTAGTGAGGAGACTGGGAAGGGCAGAGCTATGATGGGGATACCTTATGTCATTTATTTATTTATATATTTGATTTATTTAAATATTAAAACATGAATATAATTCTGTATTTTAAACCACATGTACAGTACAGGAAAACTTTGAATTTCAAAATGAATATCCCATTTATAAATTAATTTACAAAAATGAATTTCAATGTTCGTAAATAAATCACTTTTTGATTTGTTTTTTGATATTGAAATGAATGGGAAAGCACATACTTGTTGCTGTCAGTAAAAAATATGAATCAAAATGTCATTCGTTATGGATGTAATGTACAGTAAACTTACATACTATGAACAAAAAAGGCAAACGTACAACAAATAGCAAAACAGACAGCACAGCAACGAGCGTCAGATTCTGAGGATCCATCGTGCTTGTGCCATGTGAGTGTGTGTATACGCTGAGGTAAAAGTGCAAGGAGCACCAGACAGGGCCTGGGAAATGAGGCTGACAGTATTTATGAGATCCTAACACAGCAGTGCGGCCCCGGGGCCTCTGAGTCACGCTCACCTGTAGGCTCTCTTGCACTCAGTGACCAGAATGCCTGGAGGGGTTTAAGGGTTTAGCAGCAAATCAACACATCGTGCTCACTATCCAGCCTCTCTAGCCCTGACGCCATGCCTATTAAAGATGATGAGGATGTCATAAAGCTGATGACTCAATCACACACTTGGAAGAGAAGTCAGTGGCAATTTTTTCTGGAGCATAGCTGGAGCGCGCCGGCCCTTTTCGCTGAATATGATCGATGAGAACAACCGCTGGACTCCTGGAGTCCGTCTCCTGCTAGGAGTTGCTTATCCCCCCTTCTCTCGAGCTCCAAAAAGCTTCCTTATCGATGGTGCTTGTGTAAAAATGGCTGCATGCAGGAGCTTTTTAGTGTAAGAAGATACGGCTAACCACTAACCGAGGCCCCCCTCTTGAAAGGCCACAGAGCTGCAGATAAGACACTCCATTACCAGACTATTATCGCACACTCAGTGGCTTGCCGTGTAGAGGGGCCGCCCGAAAGGACTTCGCTAAAGATGCTAAAACAACAAGGATATATATTATCTCAGGGTCCACCTCTGAGAAGCTTAGTTATCATAGAAGTGATGTCTTCATTTAGAAGTGGCAGGAGCAGGATCTCAGCAGCTTATGGCTTCTGTTGGTTTTGGTGCTCTTCTGTAATCCACATGATTATCAAGATGTAATCATTTAATAGATTTCATTTTGCCCCTTGGACCTCAGGACGTCTCCTCCACTGGGCCGTTTTGTCAGTCCTTGAGGACGGTGCTGGTTCCTCAGCTTTCCTCAACCTGAAGCTCAAGGAGAGCTCATGCCTTTCCAGTTGCTGCATTTGCAGTCCAGCTTGCAAGAAGTAAGGCTGTGTAATACAAATTGAAGTGATTATCTGAAGCAGACTGAGTGGGGGTTCAGAATGCACCCGAAATATGATGTGGCTGTCACAGAGAAAAGGCCTTGCTTGTTTTGGACAAAGAAGGCGTCGCATTGAAAAAGGATGCCTAATGACAATGCAATTTGTATCAATTTCATAAAAAAAAAAAAAAAATCTCCAAGTCAGATCATCTTTTGAATTTTACTGAGCGTCTCCTTCTTTCACAGTTCACTGGGAACTATTTGATAATGATTACAAAAATTGGCCTAATTATGTCACATTTTAGTCTACCCTGGAAGAATCTTTGAAATATAGCAAAAAATCACTTAAGGCTATGGTACTTTGGGCATTGTAGACAGAGGCTGTTGATGCAGGGGACAAAAACAGTACAGTGTTCAACCCTAAGAAAGGGATTCTTGGGTGGGTCCTATAGTAAAGGCAAAGGTTATGCATAGAACATGGCAACTCAAAGAACCAGATTAATGTTCATAAGGTGTTTGCAGGGCTGAATGGTTCTTGCCTGAACACCTGTTGGTACTGAAGGTCAAAGAGTCTCTTTTTGGTACTACGTTGAACCAGTTTGCTAAGGAATGAATGCTAATAACATTAGTGTCCTTTACCAGTCTAGATAGGGCTAGTGCTTGGTCATTATTGCATTTGACCAGGAAATATATCTTTGAATGCTTGCTTTCATTATGTTCTGTCATATTTAAGCTGTATAGTCCTAAAAGTATCACAAAGGGTTTTTGCGAGATACTGCATTCGCTCCACAATGAAGCATGTTCAAGGTTTGTGAGTATGAAGAACCATTTAAAATGTTTCATACCAATTTAGAGGTTCTACCTTGACATTTCTGTTTAGTGCTCTACTTCCAACATACCTGATATAACAAATCAGCTCATTAAAAACCCTTTACTGAGCAAAAGAGGGTAAAAAAAATACAGGGAAAGGGGAGTGTGAATCCTGGACCACGACTGGGAAAACTGTTCTAAGGCATCAAGCAAAGATTTATTTTTTTGCACCTTTCTTTTTAGAATGTATACTAGGTAGGGGAGTGAAATAACTTCTTTTGAGCACTGGTGGAGACACGTTTCCCCACCTCGCCCTTCAGATTACAGCCTTGGATAGAAGCCTCGGATAAGGTGCCCCCAATTCTCTCCCTAGTATTATAAAACCTTGAGCTGTAAACCTGCATTTAACATGTGTCTGCCAGGTGCCGCGCGAGCTGGTATATGTCGGATTTCACCGTTTACTGCAGTTTTGAGGCATCCGACTGATCCCCGCCCTCTCACCGGTCATCATTTCCTGCCATTTGACACGGAGCCGTCGGCACTGAAGGAGCATTAACATGTAGAGATGGGAGATGGGGCCAGTGTCAAGGATCTTATTATTCTGGGCCTTGGCCCTGCGAGGCTCGTTGGCGGGGGATGTGGTTGAGATCAGGGCAGGCAGCGGCGTGCTGAGCAGATGGGATTGCGAGGGGGAGGAATAAGCCATCAACTTTCACTACAGCTCTCAGTGCCTCCATCTACAGTGTGCTTCTCCACCCCCCTCCACTTCCCACCTCGCTCCTTACCTCCCACCCACTGCACTTCACACAGTAAATATATATTTAGCCCCCCTCTGTAGCCACACGGGGGATGACTTGGATATCGCTGCTCTTCAGTCTCAGCAGGATTCAAGCGGCAGGAGGAAGAGACCTCACTTTCTCAAGACCTTTTGGAAAGACTTTTTCGAGGCCACGGGAAGGTTTAATTGGAAATAGCATTTATTGTAATTTGGGTCATAGTGAAGGGTCGGGTTATTTTTCAAGCATTCATTTCAAGAAAAGTATGTGGAAGTTCAGATGCTTCAGAAGTGTTTACATGATTGACAATCCAGAGATGTACACTCCCCATCAAAAGTGGGTGGACAGCTGTCTTTCTGTTAAAATTGGGCTATTATTGAATTATTTTAACTTAAATACAGCTCCGTTTAAAAAAAAAAATAAGGGACCACTGAAAAAATTCAGTTTCTTGGGTTTTATCTTTTATAGTATCGAACTGAACAACTTTGCCTTATTTTTTTTAAGAACTACTGACAATTTTTCTTCTAATTTCCAAATAAGAATATTGTTCGTTAAAGCATCATTTTAAAGGAAATGACAAAACATCAAAATAAGAGAAATGATGCAGTGTTTACAGAACTTGAA
>JBBJLS010076991.1:0-26926 GCA_037577275.1 Bryconaethiops microstoma
TCTCTCTCTCTTTCTCTCTCTCTCTCTCTCTCTCCCTCACTCTCTCTCTCACTCTCTCTCTCTCACTCTTTCTCACCCTCTCACTCTCTCTCTTTCACTCTCTCTCTTTCTCTCTCTCTCACTCTCTCTCACCCTCTATCTTTTGCTCGCACCCTCTCTCTCTCTCTCTCTCACCATCACTCTCTCTCTCTCACCCTTTCTCTCTCTCTCTCTCTCTCTCTCTCTCTCACACACTCTCTCTCTCACCCTCTCTCTCTCACTCTCTCTTTCTCTCTCCCTCTCTCTCTCTCTCTCTCTCTCTCTCTCTCTCTCTCTCATTTTGCAGAAGACTATAAGTCTGAGTTGAGGGAGCAGTTGCCACTGATTGCTGGTTCAGCAGCAGCTGCTGTGGTCTTCATCGTGTCTCTAGTGGCCATTTCTATAGTATGCAGCAGGTAAGGACACCATCATTATTAATGTCCTCATCATCATCATCATCATCATCATTATCGATCATCTGTGAGGAGCCACGTGCATCAAGATCAGACCTTCGGACATACAGTCCTGTATAAAAGTCTTAGTCTCATGTCCAGACTGTTTAAATCCATTTATCTGAACAGTGAGAGTCTTGCAGCCACTAAATACATTTAGTGCATATTAGAATAAATGCAAACAAACACGAAAGTGTTAAATAATATCAAGATTTGTTTTGTTTGTAAAAAGTACTTCAAGCTTTGTGAGCTGGTTCCAGACTTCTCCTCGATGCCTCCAGCCTTTGCTTGGATTTGTGAAACTTCATCAGCAGAATCGACTGAGCTAAACCAGGAGAAGAGGCCTGGAAATACATAAAAACACTATTTACTGTATTAATATATATTTTTTTTTATTCTAATAGAGGCTTTTAAAAACATATACTGCACTGTTAACAGGTTTTAAATAGATTTTTCTCAGGTGTCTAAGGCTTGTACTGTAAATCTGAGTCACCTTTGCAATGTAATATTTTTCCGTTAAAAATGCTATAGTAGCTTTTTTAAGCAACTAATAATGAATTCAAACTTATAGGACCCAGTTACCATTATATCCATGTAATAGTGATGTGTGGAGCCGGATGGCTTTGGCTCAGCTTATTAGAAAATGTAGTGGGTGTGGGGTTGCAGAGTATTAAAGTATTATTCATACTAAGTCATAAATAACTTGGTTGGACCGAGTTTGGGTCATTGGTTAATGAATATTTTAATGGGTCGGGTGATGATGAATATTTTAGTGGCTCGGGCAGGTGTGGGTTATAAAAAACCTTGACACGTGCGTACTTGGGCTATTTAAACTGATAGCTTTCAGTCTTCGTTATGTTGGCGTTTTTGCTTGGCCTATTTGGACAGACTAGCTCAAGTATGCTGAGCTGGTATGTTCTGCTAAACTGTGAGAAATTGTGCTGTAATATTAAATACTATATATTACATGGATATTATCTGAGTACAGTTGGTAGGAACCTGCTTGTGCATCAGCCGTCAAAGTTCTGTATCACAGAAATCCATTCTTTAGTAAATATAAAATAAACTAGTTATAATGAAATAGGCCCAAGCAGTTGGTTTAACTACAGCCATTTAACTTTCAGCCATTCACTTTTAATGCCCTACATGAGCTACATGGTTTAAAAAAATCAGATAAGGTAAGATAAAATAAGATAACACAACAGTTTATCAGTTCCACAAGTGAGAAATATGCGTGGGAAAGTGAGAAAATGTCACTTTGATCTTGCTCTGTGCTTAAATTCATACCATATACCGTCTACTATTTTTTTGCTTCCAGTCACTATAGAACACAATAGAACAGGTATAGTCTGTATTTCAGGCTTTCTTGAATCATGAAATATTCCATTTAAAAACTGTTATTTATGATATATGAGTTCATTCGATGGTGGTTTAACTAATTAAGTGCTCAGACAGTCAATTATTCCAGCGTACAGGGCGGCACCCAACACACATTTCCCACAATAGTGTGAACACCGTTGAAGATCCTGTTTACACCTGCTCATTTCCTGCAAATTATATCAGGATTCTACCTGTTAAAATTTGAACCTCATTGCATTTACACTTGGTACTCAAATGCACCTCTAATGAGACGTAATTCAGTCCTATGCAGATGTTTGGCATCCTTGGTTAAAATAACATTATGTTGATTTTTTAAGTGAAAATAAATGCACATTTCCTATAGAAAACACTGGAGTGCATAATTAATTTATTACGTTATTTAACGTTATTTGGGGGTAAAAAATGGGGCATGTTAAAGTATATTCCTAAAAATTATATTTTATTTATGAAATTGTGCCCTAAAATGTGCAAAAACTGTGTGTTCTCTGCGTAGAAGGTGCTTATTTAGAAGCTTGAAATTTGACCAAAGATGCCTAAGCTTTTGCATGCATATATATATATATATATATATATATATATATATATATTCATATTTATTTATGTATTTTTCTGTCTGTCTGTCTGTCTTGTAGGAAGCGTGCCTACAGTAAGGAGGCGGTGTACAGTGACAAGCTCCAGCACTACAGTACAGGCACAGGTGAGGGTTATTCCTCTTCTCCATCACCGCACACAAAAGAAACCATCCATCATCCATCCATCCCTCAATCCCTTCCATCCCCTTCCTCGTGACAGTGATGGACAGTTTTCAGTTATAATCATCTCCCCATGCCTGCCTTGGGAGCCGGCCAGTCACTAACAGCCGGAGATCTCTGTCTGAGGGGAGCGAGGGACCATGGGAAAGTGTAGAAAAAGACAGAGCAGGCAAAGTCAGTGAGAGGGAGACATGTGAAGCGTGGTAGGAGAGCCAGGAGGGACGTATCGAAGCGGAGGAGAGGAGCGCGGGATCATTCAAGGGCAGCGCGTTTTGTAGAATCCGGCACTGAAAATCTTTGCCTACCAGCTTCACTTCTGCTGCCCTGGAACAGCGAAACAGGCCTCTGACTCATTAGAGTCTCTCTCTTCCTTTCTCTCTCTCTCTCTCTCTCTCTCTCTCTCTCTCTCTCTCTCTCCCCCCCTCTCTCCCTTTCTCTCTCTCTCTCTCTCTCTCTCTCTCTCTCTCTCTCACCCTCTCTCTCCCTTTCTCTCTCTCTCTGTCTCTCTCTCTCTCTCTCTCACCCTCTCTCTACTTTTCTCTGCCTCTCTCTCTCTCTCATACTTCCCTCTGAAGCAACTGTAGAGAGAGAAACTTTAAATAATGAATGTAGTGAAAGAGGAACATAAAAAATACCCAAATAATCTGACAAACACTCTTGCATATCAAATAAGCGAATTAGAGATAAAACGTCCTTTGCCTTTTTGCGTACTCAAAAAGATGTTAGTATCTGGAATATTTCAAATTATGTATTCAATATGAAAAAAAGATCTTTCACAGTAACAATGAATATTTCTGCATCTGATGAAGCACAGCCATTAACCGAAATGTCAACATCCTGAGCTCGGCGTAATTAACGCTGGCTTTTTTTTTTTTAACTGTAAAGTCATTGTTAGCGTAGGACTTTCTGTATGCATGAACTGTCTTCATAGCTTTTCACTCGCTTTACTTTTCAGTAATGTTGCTGTTTGTATTACATTTTGCCAGGTCTCGCATCAGGGGGTCATTAAGTAAGGCAATGCCCCTCCATCCAATCATCATGCCCCACTAAACCCCCTGTTTTGTATATTATTATGCAGCAGCAGGGATCAACAAAAGCAATTCAAATGAAACCAAAGTGCTTGCTGCATAGCCCTGGTTCACAAAGGAAAGTTTGCTGGCATCACTTTACATTTGAAGGCATCACTTTGCTTTGGCCTCATCATAGTCAAGACAAGTCAGTTTTATTTTTTAAGCTCCAAGTCCACGCACCTAGTGAGTAATCCAAAGGTGACAAATGGATGGACTCATAAAGTGAAAAAATGAACGATGTGAAATTCTTTCTCTGCGTTTAACCCATTCACCAAGTGAAGCAGGGGGCTGCCACCAACGAGGGGTGCCTGGGGACCAGTGTGTGTGGACGGTACCTTGCTCAAGGGAACCTCAGTGGTGACACTAGCAGTTGGGATTTGAACCCACAACCTTCTGATTGAAGGGGCAACACACTAACCACTAGACCACCAGATGTACCAGGGGTTTCAAGATACATTCATTCATTATACAGCTCTGGAAAAAATAAGAGACCACTGCAATCTATTTTTAAATCAGCATGTCTATGAGTATGACAACCATTCCACTCCAGTGTCTGTTAAATTCCTGCACAAGCACCTCATTCTGCTTTATGAGGTACTGATTACTGATCACCTGAATCACATCTTATTTACTGAGGAAAAGTATAAAAACACGGCTGTAATCAACACTCTCCTCTCACAATGAGACCAGTTGGATTGTAAAACACTACTAGAAGTTCGTCAAAGGTCTTCATTGCCATTTTAAGAGTGAACAAGAGATTTGTTTTCTTTGAATTATTCAAGTTCTGTAAACTGCATCATTTCTCCTCTTTTGACGTTTTGTCATTTCCTTTAAAAAACAATATTTGGAAATGAAGAGAAATATTGTAAGTAGTTCTTTAAAACTAAAACAAAGCTGTTCAGTGCAATATTTGCACCTGTAAAAGTTGAAACCGGAGAAACTGACCATTTTTGCAGCGGTCTCGTATTTTTTTCCGCAGCTGTATATTCTTACAGAGGGAGAATCTAATACCTTACGTTATCTTTTTCATCCTTCTCCTAAAAAGTTCAGAGAGAATTTTTATATGAACAGAGCAATAATTTTACATTTATATACACAAATACAATCGGACACTTTATTTGGTGCAGCTTCACTGTAGCTACACTCATTGTACAGTTTAACAGGTCCACTGAAAATAAAGGTGCAGTCAGTAGTTTACAATTACAGACTTAATCTGCTAACCCTTTATACCCTTTATCAATTCTCATGTCTTCGATTTCAAAGATACCGATATCGATCAACATTGATGAACAAGACAAAGAGGGACTATAGTAAGTACAGTCCGAAATTGTGAACTACTAGGTGCACCCACATAGATAAAATGGACATAGTATATTAAGTAGCAGTTCATAATGGAATAGGTCATAATATATATATACATATATATATATACATATATATGTAGGCCTACATGTGTAATGTATAAATGTGCACGATTTCATTTCTTGTGATCTGGTTAGGAGAACCCAGGTTTGGTTCAGTCCTGTCTCTGTCAAATGACTGATCAAACATATTGATTTGTTACATTCCATTACCAGCATATTTGATTTCTCTAAAAGAAAGTTATTAGCCAAGTCAATAAGAGGTTTGGTGACACATGTGCACATCTGTACTTTACAAGGGTTAAGCGGCATGTTGTGCACGCAATAATTCAGTTGTTTTCATCAATTTCAGCTGTTAATTCTGGGTTAATCTCTTGCTTAACTGCATTTGAGGTGAGCTTTTTAGGAACTTCATAGTGGCATTCATGTGTTTCCGCTTTCTGTGGAAGAGCGTACACTGGCTCGCTTGTGCATGGGTCCGTTTGGGCCTTATAAGGGTTTGAAGACTGACAAGTTGGTTGAACTGTACTCATAGGTTCATAAATTGGAATCACCGCCGTGTATCTGTCATGAGAACGGACTTTTCTCTGAAAGACAAGAAACAGAGAAAACTGGCTTCATTTCACAGTCTCAGGTTATTTTATAGTAAATGATGTAGGACTGTTTTGTTCAACATCTTCTGTGCTCTGTAAATACACTACATGGCCAAAAGTTTGCAGACACTTACTGATCCAGTGTTAAGTCTGAACTCAAGGGTATCAAATAAAATGGATTTTGTTACAGCATCTACACTTCTGGTAAGACTTTCCACTTGATGTTACGACACTGCTGTGAGGATTGGACTGCATTCAGCTACACTGTGCATTACTATTTATGTAGGATGATTATTTCTGGAACCCAAACCCCACTGCAAATGATCTACAAGGTATTGTATGAAGCACCATCACTCCAGAAACAGTAGTTCAACTGGTCCACAGCCACCCTAGGCACCCTACAGCCCATAACACGTTGCACAGTGACCTTAGGCTCATGTGTGGCTGCTGTAGAGCATCCTGTTCATCATTGCTTTTCTATGGAGATTGTACAGCCTGTGTCACCAATAGGGTAAATATTTACATTTGTGGCTTTTAACAGATGCTTTTATCCAAAGCTGTCTCCATTCCCTAACTACAGGGGACAGTCTCCCTGGAGCAACTTGGGGTTAAGGGTCTTGCTCAGGAACCCAGTGGTGGTGCTGAAGGTAGAATTCCAACCCATGACCTCTTGGTCCACGTCTTGGTGTTTTGATACTTTTGGATATACAGTGTATTTCAGAGCAGTTAGACTAAGACATTAGACTAAGGCTGTTAAAACCTGTCCCAACCTTAAATTTAACATAACAAGCAAGACTCCTCAGGAGCACCTGAATATTAGAGCCAGTGATATGAGATTAGAGGGATGGTTTGGCCAAAAATTCTAGGTTTTCCCTCATATTCCAAAATGTAGTTGATCAACCAAAACTTGTCTGGTTGCTCTAATTAGCTTCTTTGCATAGAAGTGATTTCTAAAACTATTAGATTTTTTCCAAGATGGCACCGGTAAGGATGGCTGCCGTCGCTCGGTGTCCTCCCACTTTTAGCACGAGCCTAAGAATTTCATTACAGGTAATGATGCTACATTGTTATCTGCACATGACAATAAAACTTGAAACTAGATGTTGTGTAGTTAAAACCAGTAGCAGCAATCTAAAGCCTGAACTCCATTTTTATAACCTTTACGATCAAATAAACCCCGTAAGCAAGTGTATTTAGATCACTGAACAGGCAGTACTTGGTAGGTACATTAGCCTCAGAGCTTCAGGACAAAATTATAAGAAGCCAACTTCAGGGACCAGGGACATCTTGGCTGACTAAATATATTCAGAGCAACGAGGGAAAATATGGTTAATTTTATTTTTGTCCAAATTACTGCTTAAGCTTTATCACTACCATCTGTAGTTTAGAATTTCTTACATGATAGGCAGTGCAAAGTGTTATGAGGATCAAGAAGAGCAGGATAACAGCAACTGCGATGGCGTAGATCACCGAGGAATGTCCAGTACACGAGCAGTCTCCATCTGCATCAGGAAACATCCATCTGTATCATCTCACGAAATTGAAGGGACTCAAAAATCTATAGTTTCCTCCCCTTACCTCAAACGTACATTAGACATGTTTGGTATCAGTTTGTTATGAGGCTTATATAGCTCACAAAAAATGGAAGCTTCTAATTCAACAATCACCTGTATGCCTAAACCATCACAAACTATGTAGTTGTTAATTAACCTTAAAGAGATACATGTCATTTTCAACACCATGACATAAAAATGGCCAAAAGCCTCCATGAGCCCACTTAATAATGAAATTAGCCTTGCTTCTCTAAGGCAGAATTAAAGAAACTTCAGACACCAAACATGTCTAAACCGATTCACTACTTTTGGGCTAAAGGGGGGGGACACACCAAACGATGGCTGTCAAAAACCATGAGTCAAGCTAACCAGTGGAAAAACATCCAATATTATATAATACAATTAGTTCATATTTTCATTTAATAATGATATTATTAAATGATAAGGTTCACATTGGTATTAAAGTAAAATTGCTCAAGTTTTGGCCTGTATGAGACATACTACCAGTCAAAGGTTTGGACCCACCTTCTCCTTCAATGTTTTTTCTTTGTTTTTATTATTTTTTCCATTGTAGATTAATTTTGAAAACAAACAAAATGATGAAGGAACACACACGAATTATGTAGTAAACAAAAAAAAAAAAAAAGTTAAACAAACCAGAATGTTTTGTAATAAGGTAATGATGGACTATTGTTTTTTTTTTTACTTAGTTAAGTAGTTCTTGCCATAATGTGGAGTAGAACCGTAGTGGAACAGGATCACTAACTGTGTACCAAACCTACCATCACAACTGATGGTCCCAAACACATTAAGGAGGCAAGACATTCCACTAATGAACTCTTGACGAAGAAACAGCTGTTAATTAAATACCGTTCCAGGTCGAGACCTCATGAATCTGATTGAAAAAATGCCAAGAGTGTTTAAAGCTGTCATCAGAGCAGTAGGTGATGTTTTTAGTATTAACCTACAATGTAGCCAATAATAAAAACAAAGGAAATCGTTGTATGAGAAGGTGTGTCCAAACTTTTGACTGGTAGTGTACATCACATCAGTTTTACTTTTGGATTTTTGATTTGTAGTATTATAGTGAATAGACTGTCATTTCCTCAAAGTATTAAACAACACTAGACTATGCTCAGCAATATCACCTTTACATTACTCAAGGTAATATCAACACCATATAGCTCAAAAATATAGCCATTATATAACTCACAGACATCACAGCTACACTACACAAAGACATTGTTATATTACTCATACACAATCATTTAATTGCTTACTAACCTACATTACTTTCAACTATTGTCATTACATTATTCAGTCATTTCCATAATATAATTTAAAGACACATCTATTAAACTACTCGAAGACATTGTCATTGCTTTACATTACATTACCAGGAGACAGCATCATTACTCAAAGACATCAACATTACTTCGCTCAAAGACATCAACGTCACGTTACTCTAAGATATCACCATTACATCAGTGAAAGACATCTCCATTACAATCCTCATTACTTAAAGACTCATTACTTAAAGATATCAAATTACTTAAAAACATTACAATTGTATTACTCTAAGATATCGCCATTACATTCCTCATAACTTAAACATCAACATTACATTACTCAAAGACTTCAGCATCACATTACTGAAAGATATCATCATTACATTATTCAAAAACATCAACATTGCATTACTCAAAGATATCACTGTTACATTCCTCAAAGACATCACCATTAGATTACTCTCAGACATCGCCATTCCATTGCTCAAAGATATCTCCATTATGTTACTGAAAGACATCACCATTACAGGACTCAGGGACATTGCCATTACATTACTTATTTTGAAATTATAATTACCCTAATATATACCGTGCATTTTATGTGCCCTGTGATTTGATTATTACTTTTAAAAGTAGGCATTCTGAATGTTAATGTTGATGTTGTTCATCTCTCACTGTTATTACAGAATCATCTGTGAAAAAAACGCTGTTGTGCTATCTAAGCAGCTGAACTTGATTCTTTTAAACAAAAGTCATCCTGACCCTGCTTGCAATAGCCCAGGGACCTGAGAACAGTTAGTGCTACATGGTCTAGGTGTCCTGGAGTCTCTCCACAGTACACACAGTAAAGGCTAAAAAAACAAACTACCCAGAAAAATTCCACCATCTGACCAGAGAAGAAAACAGTTCAAAGCCTCAGTGTTACATTTCACCCTTATTGGGATAGACTGTGCTCTAAGCTATGCTATTATAGTGTAGCATCCTTCTCTACAATGTGTCCACTTCGATGATTAGCTGGTTGGATGCTCTTTTATTCAAAGCAGAGATGGACTACGGGTTGCCAGTTCAGTGTGTAGCCGTTCATCCTACACATCCAGTTTCATTATGGCTGGACTTATCTTCCACAAGCCACTCATTACATGCGTGAACTAAGGAGAAAGCCAGGGCCAAAGCTGATGTCCAAGCAACCAGAATAAACTCGCAAAAGTACCTCCAGCGATAGCCTCCCCCACCCTGCCTTATAATGCAGCCTTTTACCGCAGTCATTTATCCCTGTCATAAAGGCAAAGGATTGGTATGTTTACACCTTACCCCCTTACCCATTTCCTTCACAAAATGAGGCAAGTTCACACACAGAGCCTAGTGGACTTGCCAAACTACCCTGTTGGGATTTTCTGCTTGGAGCACTGTGCATAATTGTGCTGGAGAAAGTTTATTGCTTTAAAGAAACTGCTCTCCACCCTTTCTCATTGTTCTGTGTGTGCCAGCTTGGAGGGGTGTAGAGCAGAGCTAGTCCAGTGAGTGTGTTTGTGTGTGTCTGTGTGTGTGTGTGTGTGTGTGTGTGTGTGTGTGTTGGCCACACTGAAACATCTGGCAATAGAAGGCCTCTTCCTTTCAGCGACCTCAGCACACTCCAGCTGTGAAGAACTTAGCCAATGTGTTGAATTCAATACATTAGCTTTCAAACATCCTACACTCTTATAAGTCAAGTCAAGTAGGTTTATTGCCATTTCAGCCATGTACATAGTTCACAGTGAAACGAAACAATTGTTCCTCCAGGACAATGGAGCAACACAAGAATGAAAACAGAAGACAAATAGGACAAAATAGAGCAAGAAAGAGAGCAACAAAACAACAGGGCAAGAAAGCATTTTGTGCCGTCGAAAAAAGCAGCTTTGACAGATACTGTATTCTAGCAGCAGCTTCGTGTGCACAAAAATATAGAGGCATATATATATATATATTTTTGGTTTGGTGTATTGCTCGGCAGCAGACCTGTGTTAGGTTAGCCCTCGTGTTCTCCCTAATATGACATAGACAGGGATTCCCTCGAATCTCCAGGTGTCTCCCCTTATTAGTTAACAATGTGATTATTGTCTCATGTTTCTGATTGGTTGTTGTGTTTCCGCTCCCTCATGTCTCCAGGTTTAAAAGCCAACCACTCCAGCAGTATGGCGTGCGACCCACAATCATAATCCACCATATTCTCCCAGCTTCGTCTTCACTCTCTCTAGTTTGGCTCGTGGACTGCTTAAGTAGAGCTCCTGTCTATGAAACAGTAAGAAGTCCTAAACCTTTGTTATGTTCGAAACGAACTTGGATTTGTCTATCTTTGCTTCTCGTGTTTCTGAATTGTAACCAGCACCACTGAAGCGCCCTCAGGCTGGGATTTCCCTTCGTAGCTCCGGCGTGGAGCGTCTGAACCCTTGTGTTTTCCAAGACTCCAGATTTGGAGCAGAACCTCCATCGGAACCGTTCCTAGTGGATTAGAGGACTCGCCCACCAACGTAACGGGGTCCTTGCAAGAGGCAAAAAATAAATAAATAGGGAGAGACTCCCTGTGTAGTCTTTTGATGTGTTGCCTTTGTTAAAAGTGTTTATATTATTTTAACTTCCGCATCTAAATCCTCCTTCCCAGCAGCAAACATGACAACATGATACCAGTGTTGAGAATAGAATTTAATAACATAATATATACATCAGAATATATAGTTTTGTATAGTCAGTATGATAATATATAATTTTCATCCATATGAATACAGACAAGCAGCAGGTGTGCGTTTGCTGGCAAGGGTGGGTGCTGAAAACACCTGAGGAACTACTTTGACAGCTGAAATGAAGACATGCAAACAACAGCTCAACCACTGTCCAACCCCCATATTAGTGGAGGCGCTGGGTGGAGGAGGGCTGCCAGGCACTCCCCTGGCCTCAGGAGCTCGTAAATGGTAAATGAAGTACAGTGGATTTCTCGGTATGGAGGCGGAACACGGCCAGGCACGTAACATGAAGACCAAGGTGTAATTTTGTGATGCTGTTTTGTGACATCATTGCTATGAAGTTCTTGAGTCTAGGTGCATATTTGGATAGTATTGTTTTCACTACATTACGATGTCATAGGTGCATATCATAGAATAGTTCGTTTCAATGGGACAATCGGGTTGTGATGTTTTTTACCCATGATGTTATTATGGCCTTGCCACAACAGGCTGTAAAGTGCTTGACAGGCTTAATAAAAGAACATTGAAGTAAATCTATTAAAAACAGAAAAAGCTGAGTTGAACTTGACATTGACACAATTCCGCAGCTCCGTAAGCAAAATGCTCTTTCTCGTGGCTGAAGTAATCGGCAGTATTAAAAAACATTTGATGCTTATATTGGGGCTTCTTTGTGTCATTTTTGTTTGAACAACTGTTGTGTAAAAGCGAAAGAACACTCATGGTTGTGCATGTGATTCATGATAACGCACTCCCTCTTGTGTTCTGTTGCTTTAATGATTTACAGTTACTTTCTATTTTTGTGTACTAAAATTGTTATTTGAGTAAAATTACATTGTACTTGAGTTTTAATAAAGTGCTCTATGTTGCTATTTCAATTTAAAAACATTTTCTACATCCGACAGCAGGTGGCCTAGTGGTTAAGGCATTCACCCTGAGATCAGAGGGTTGTGGGTTCAAACTGAGGTACCCCTGAGCACAGTACCGTCCCCACACACTGCTCCCTGGGAGCCCCTCATTGGTGGCAGCCCAGTGCTTCACTTGGTGAACGGGTTAAATACAGAGAAAGAATTTCAAATTGTTCACACTGTGTGGTGTGCTGTGCTGTGGTGCATTCACATATAAGGGGACACTTTACTTTGACGTACAAAAAATACATTTAACTTTTTATTTAACTTAAAATGTGTTTTGCCCATTTCTGTTAGCTAATTAAGCTAATATAAGTCATGGAACAGATCCTAATGATTGGAAGCTAGTAATCACCAGCTGACACAATATCATTTGAGTAATGCTCAGGGACAGGTGGCCTTCAGTATTCGTTCATTTCCTGTAATCGCTTCTGTTATCCTTTCTAGGGCCGCAGGTACCCAGAGCCTATCACAGGATCAAAGGGGGTCAGGCGGGGACTCACCTTGTGCGGGGCGTCAGCCGACCACAGCACACACACACACACCATTCATTCACACACTCACACCTACGGTCAATTCAGAAAAACCCAAATTCACCTCACGCGCAGGAAACCACGAGGAGAACATGCAAACTCCCCACACACACAAGGCCAGGGCCTGGATTTGAACCCCTTGTAAATGTGAGACACAGAGCTACCCCCTGAGTCACTGTGGGCCCTTTTATTATTTGTTAGCTAATTAGCATAACTGACAAAACTATTCATTTAAACTTATCAGGCCATTAAATCTAGTAAAACTATTTTGGTAACTTTCTTTTTTATACGTTTGTCTGTATTCAAGTAAATTTTTTGTGACAACAGAAGTAATTAAGTTTTTTTTTTTGTAGTAAATTAACTGTCCAAACTTACACAAACTGACAGCTGCGGGATCGCTACTATTAATGGTTGTATTGTCTTGGAACAGAAACCTTTTGGGAAACCTTTCTCTGATTCATTTTGTTTTGTCTTGACAATCATACAAAGCAGATATGTCAGTCTGATGTAAATTTACAATGCGAAATGTTTGCTGTTGCAGAGTATGAAAGGCCTTGGCACTATTTCCAGGTGAAAACACCGACTGGACAGGTTGTCCCACCAAACTTGAAGAAAATACTCCTGTTTGGGGGACTTGGAGACGTCTCAAAGAGGGATTTAGTGTACTGAATTGAGCCTGCGTGCAATCAATCAGCTTCGCTACAGTCAATTCTGTGGTGTAGCCACACCAGATGCAGACGCAATAGTGGAACTCATTATGGCTAGAACAATCTGTAAAGGCTTCTAATCCCTGGAATTTCTGCCATGTCACTAATGGGTGGATTCGCTTTTCCCTTTTAGAACTGAATGGAAAAACAATAAACGTGCTTGTTTATCTGTAGAAAGCACAGAATGAACACTGATGACATAGATCAAGGGCTTGGACTAGTAGGAAATGATTCTTTCTTCCTATTGTGAAAATATCATTTGCCAGTTTACCAAGTGGCAAATGATTAAGGCGGGACATAGGACCACCGCTGTCATTCATAGGCAGAAATTTACCTCTAAATGTACATGTTTGCCTGCTTACATCTGTAATGTTATGTGGGTAATGCAAAAGGCAGGACTTTATTTACAAACATGAAACACTGATATACGGAACAAAATATGAAAACCAAAGCATCACATAACATAAATGGGGTAGGTGTTTGGTGGATTGACAATTTATGAATACATTGACAGGGTTATAAATACACAAGCGTAAACCAAGAACAACTGTGACAGGATGGGGTTACAAACAGACAGGTGAACACACTCAACAGGAGGGCAGGAGAAGGGGGAGCATGAGACCATATGCTCTAAATACACAGAACACACATGTACACATACGCAAAGACAAAGGTGTGATAGGACAACACGAAACAGAGGTGGAACAAACCGGGAGAAGCCTGTTACAATATCCACAAAACTGGGCAGTTATGGCTTTTTCCCAGTTAATGGTCTAATGAAACAATGTAGTGAATGGCTTCACTTTTTATGAAAAAAACTATACTACATGTTCAAAAGTATCTAGAGGCTGCTTCTATTTAGCTAAAGTAGCTGAATTCAGTGACTTGAAGGTACATCCATTGCTCACGTAGGTGTTCATATACAGCTAGTTAAATTTCCATGGAAAAGCACTGCCAATAGAATAGGCTGTTCAGGAGCACTAACGAGCGCTAAGTGTGGCCTATAAAGGTATAAAGTCTCCCCCCCAGCCACTGTGAAGCAGAGTCACTGTGTGATCTGGAGCTGTGTTGGGAGTGATGTTTGTAGGTCAGAACTAGTATTCTAACATCAGTACCTAACCACACTAATGCTCTTGAAGCTGCCAACATCTAGTATAAAGGCCTTCCAGAAGAACAGACTCCACTGTTAATACCCTTGAATTCCAAAGAAATGTTGGATAAGTAAGTGTCTATAAACAGATTCAGACAGGACTGGCGAAGACTAGAGGGGAGATAACTGGACCAACAACTTTTGCCAATTGGTTCAGACTAACACATTTTGCCCAAACTGAGTTCTTTTAGCACACATAGCTGAAGTTGTAAAATGTGATTGTTGCATAACATTGGCCACCCATGACCCGCAGAATGATATAACAAATTACAGATCCTGTGGTCTTTTTTTTTTTTTTAAATAAAGTCCAACATTTCATGACCTTTTATTCACAGTAACAGACAAATAGTAAGTATTTAAAAATAATTTCTTAAAGATATAAACACAACAATCTGTCTGTAAGCACAGCCATCTCTAGGCACAGCCATCACTGTCGGTAATCACTGAAGTCTGGATTTAATGATAAATGTTAAACTGAGTGTTCCTGCATTAATAGGAGCTACTGTTTTGACTTTGGACAGTCTGCTGCATTCTGTGGATCTGATGGACACCACGGAGGACAATCAGCACGGATTAGTCAAGCTTATCTTAAATGAGAAGCATGGAACACAGTGCTGGCAACCTTTACATGATGCTTTTTCTCCTGATTGTTATGACAGAAAATTATCACAGGAGTGTATTTTGTACATACTTCTAAAACACACTCAAAACCTACAAGAACATAATACATACACACTAACGTGAAATTCTTCCACTGGATGGAAATTTTGCAAATTTCAGACTCGTGGAACTAAATCAGTGTTATTACAATGGATGAAAAACCCTGGTCATCTATGTAAACTGTTTACACATTGGCATTCTCAAAGCCCTTCAAAGTGCTGCCACAAATGTTATTTGTCTACTAATTTATTATTATTATTATTATTATTATTATTATTATTATTATTATTATTATTACTAATATTATTATTATCAGATTCTTATCCTAAGAATCAGCGTCATTATCAGTGATTACATGTTTCCTCCAGTATCTTATTTGAACCCAGCTTCAAGTCTAGCTGTGTGATTTCCTGTCAATGGAGTGAGAAATGTGTTCCATTTTAGCAAGAATGCAGAACCCAGGACTTAAGATCTCACTACCCTTCATCCATCTCAACTACAGAAACATAGGAGCACGCATCCTCCACCTGTTCCTATGGATCACTATTAGTGTGGCTACCATGCGTATGTGTCTTGTCAGAGTATGAATGCTGCTCTAGGACCAGTGTTCGGCTTTGAGCAAACTGTTTTCAATATCGCAGAAGCTGATTCCAGATCAGTGGCCTGAGACGTGATTACAGTAACATGTGACATGGGTATGTGGCTGGTATTGAGCAATACCAAAAAATATTTTCAACACTTTCAGCATGAGTTAATTTTCTTTTGCTTCAATCTTCTTTACAGTTTGACGAACTACTGATATTCTTTTAAAATGTCTCTAATGATAACAAAAAATCTGGGTATTCCAATCCCCCCAAACCCCCCCTATCGCTACAGTCCTCCCACTTATGTCTTGGTTATAAAAAATGTAAAACTCATTTGTGGGATAATCATGGACATTTTAATTTTAAGCCAGAGTACTTATGTTTCTAGCATAAATATAAAAACTGCTAGAGTATAGTATCTGTATTTCAAACACTAAATAATAGATTGTTCTATAATTTCAGGGCACAAAATGACCTTCTCTCATACTGTAGATTCCTTTTGACATATGACTCCATCTTTCTTTGATTCTGGGCTCTGTCCAGCTTCATTCTGTTTGTCATCTGGCTGCTGGGGTTGGGCTTACAGGCATAATGTAAGACCTTGGTGCTGGTGGGTCTTACACAAAGCAGAATAACGCTGGCAGCTGGTGCTCAATTATTATTTTTACATTGTGCTCACACACATACACAATTCCCAACACATACAGACTACGTGGAACACAAACAAGCTCCAGAATACAAACATATTCTTTCTCTCTTTCACATATGCCAGTAAGCACACTTGCATATATACCATTCAGGAAAATAATCATAGGAAGTCCCACATGTCTCTTTGTTTTATGAAGCCGTTTTTGAGGCTTGCAAGTGACAGCACTGCCATCTGTAATGCATACAGACTCGGCACAGGTGGCTGTAAGCAATGAATCTCACTGATTGCAAAATGGCATGCTAGACACTGAGGTGCTACACATAACGTGAAATATGAGCCAAGTCAGCAGCATTTATGGTCAATCTACAGTGTTTTTGCACTCTGCATTTTTAGAGTGGCACCATAATATTCAAGCACATCAACTGGTTAACACACAAAAAGGCATCCCAGGCCATTCAAATGAAGTGTACCTTATTGGTAGGGCAGTGAGTGTGTTAAGTTAGCACTGGTAAACAACTGGTCACTTACCAGACCAGGCTTGAGGTCTAATCAGGCAAGGGGGTACAGTTACCTTCACATGATAAACATCTGATGATAGAGGAACCAATGTCAGAACCAGTCATTACACCACACTGGATGCCTCTCTGGGAAGTGGCTTGGTAGCCAAAACTAGGCCAGGGGTTGGAAGCTCAGAGGCCATTTCATTGGCACCCGTTAGGGCACAAAGCGGCTTTGCAAGGTCTAAAGTCAACCCGGTGGCATCCTTCTGAACCCAAGGAGGAGCCGAGAGCATGAGCAGCCAGATCAACGCAGCCAGGACAGAGGACCTGAGGCTTGGCGCCCCAGTGGCAGCCCCACCATGGCTCGTATTGTGCCGCCGTTCCTGGCTGGCTTTCGTGAGAGCGAGGACAAGGACCAAGGAAAAGGAGTGAGGATCAGGAGCAAGGACAAGGGTGGAGCTGAGTAACAAAACAAAAGCCAAATGACACTAAGGGACAACACATACAGGAAGGGGCAACACAGGATGGATGTTATAAACTGAATGTAAAATTTTATGTATACTTTCATCTTTGTGGTAATGGTTTGGGGAAGGCCCATTCCAGTTCCAGGAAGACTGTGCTCCTGTGTACAAAGTGAGCTCCAAAAAGACATGCTTTGATTAGTTTGGTAAGAAAAAATAACAGTGGACTGCAGTGCAAAAAGCCCTGACCTCAATGCAACTGAACAATTTTAAATGAATTGAAGCATCACCTGTGAACCAGGACTTTTTGTCTTACATTGACTTGACAAATGCTCTTTTAACTGAATGAGCACAAACACCCACAAACATATTCCAAAATCTTGTGGTATATGGTGTGGTCAGTTGTCCACACCATATATTCTATGCTCTGTAGTATGACTCTAAAGTGTCCATTTGTCACACGTGAACACACCACAGCACACAGTGTGAACAGTATGAAATTCTTTTTCTGTTTTTAATCCGTTCACCAAGTCAAACAGTGGGCAGCCAGCTCTGCAGCTCCCCAGGAGCAGTGTGTGGGGACAGTACCTTGCTCAGGGGCATCTCAGTGGTGCCACTGGCAGTCTGGGGATTCAAACTTACAACCTTTTGATCGCAGGGCAACTTCCTAACCACCAGGCCACCAGCTGCTCCTATTGTTTAGTTGTGTTCAGAAAGAGTAAGGTTAAATTCCTGAAATGCCCAATGGAAATCAGATTTATTGTTTTCTGTGGTGTCCAGGTAGATATAGCTAAGCAAGCTCATTGGTTGGACTTTCAGGTGCTGATTCTAAGGCCTAATATGTCAGATTAACTGCTTGCATAATTAGAAACTGATAGAAGGAATAACCAGTCATGTTTTGATATACAATAGGTGGGGCCAATTTAATAAGGAAAAACATCACTGTAGGCATGTGTGCGGCATCATATACTGACTTTAAATGTAGTGAACTCACTAACTGTAAATCACTGGGTGAAATGATAACCAGTGGAAGCTCTGTGCAAGGCCTCTTTACTGAAGAAATCTCTACATACAAGGTTGCATATGTTGTGTGTGTGTGTGTGTGTGTATATATATATATATGTATGTATGTATATGTATATGTCAATATGGTAATATATGTGTGACACAAGCTTCAGAACAATCGTATGTGCAATGTTGTCTGCTTAGGACAAACATACTATTAGATTCTCATGAGGCACTAGCAGAAATGATCATTATTGTAGAGGTGTGCTTTATCCTGGGTAAAAGTTTCCACTGCTTGTTATCCACATTAGAATAGTAGCTCCAGTGCAAAACTAAAGAAACAACAACAATGCATGTGTGTTAAGGGGGAAAATGTAAACGAATGCACTGAATCATGACAAGCCATTCTACTTAATTCAGATATGATCATTTAGCCAACTCATAATAAGACACATAATAGGCTTACATGTGTGTTCAGTGACATTAAGAGCTCATACTGGAAGATTAAAAGTTCATACTTTCACAGGTTTTGAAGTAATTGCAATTTCATGCTAGTATATAATCTCTCCCAGGTGACGATACAGTGATAGGCTATGGAATGTCCCACTGATTGCTTAGTTCTAGTTAATGTGTTCCATATAGCATCGCAATTCTTGAAAAAGTTCCCATGTGAAAGAGACATATAGAATTACAACAAGCACCTGCAGTCTTGGCAGTGCAACTTACCTTATATGATACAGTACTCTGTGGAATGATGGGTCAACTCCATGTGTCACAGTTGGAAGAATATCATTGGGCAGTTTAGTAATGCCTTTCATACTGTCCCAGCATGAATTACATGAGAATGATTTAATAAGATTATTCTGTCAAGGTTTAATAACTCTCTTATCGTCAAATATTTTAAAATAAATGGATTACATGACATTATGATACTATATTAGCAGCGTGCTGTGTTCAAACTTTACATATCCAAATGAAAACTTTATTCAGCGACTGTCTCCATTAGTGCATTGTTCCTCCATGAGCTATTTGGGTTTGGTCCAGCATCTCAGCATGCTGCCTTCACAGAGACAGTTTCCACATTTCTCTCCATATTTCTCTGATTTTCCCATTTCAGGTCCGTATCCTGCTCCGCTTCTTTCCCTGTGTTAAACATACTTCACATCAGACTGCTTTCCAGAGGCTTTCCTTCCGTGTAACTGTTCAAAAACACATAGCTTGGTGCACTATGTGTAAAGGAGTGCCAAAAACTCATTCAAATGGACAGAACTGGGGTATCTTGCACAAAAGGCTTTGGCTCAGGTACCAGTTTAGAACGAGATGGTTTGTACAAATGTACTGCTTGCCTGTGCATGGAATTATGGGCGAAACTAAGGGTATAACTGGTGTCCTTCTGATCTGATATTATCCACTTGGCTGAAAGATTTAATCTTCCATCCATCCATTATCTGAGCTACTTATTCTGTAGAATCACAGGGGTGCTGGAGCCTATCCCAACAGCCACAGGGCCAAAGGTGGAGAAACACCTTGGACAGGTAGCCAGTCCATCACAGGGCAGACACACATTCATACCTAGGGGTAATTTAGTATCTCCAATTCTTTGAACTGTGAGGGGAAACTGGAGCTCCTGGTGGAAACCCATACAGACATTGTAAGAAATGTAAACAAATTATTTTTAAAAGTCACCCCCTAATATAATGGTTCCGGTGCCCATGCATACAAGGCATCTCGAGCCAGGTATCAGGGGGCTGTGCTGCCTCGGACTGCTGGGTTCACTTTGCGTTGAGGTGATATTTTACATGTGATGTACTCTGATGATACAAAAATTCCTTATTGCATAAACTGCAGAGAATAATACTCCTATCAACTGTTCTTCTTTCCATTTTTAAACGTAAAATTTCATTTCACTGGGCCAAGCAGTGCGTTCTTGTCTTCATTTTCATGAGCACCTGTGGGCAAAAGTTATGTGGTGTGATTAATCAGCATTACTTTTTTTAATGCGTTATTTTTTCTGTGATTAATTTAACGAAATTAACGCATTAATTCGACACCCCTAGCAAGAACATGCTATTCCAGTATCAGTGGGTTCCGTTGTTCCTAAATGTATTACAAAATAGAATAGTTTAAACCAAAGTATGTAATTGAGTAAACAGTCCAACAGTGTAGCTTTGAAGGTGTCAATATAAGGGGGAGTGTAAGGAAGGTGGTGGCCTAGTGGTAGGGTAAAAGCCTCTGGACCAAAAGGTCATGGGTTCGAATCCTACCTTCAGCACCACCACTGGGTTCCTGAGCAAGACGCTTAACCCCAAGTTGCTCCAGGGAGACTGTCCCCTGTAGTTAGGGAATGGAATAAAAGTGTCTGCTAAATGCTGTAAATGTAATAGTCATGTGGATACGTTGAGCAAGGAGAAGGATGTGATCGGGAACAGGACTTTATTATCAAACGAACAAGAAACAGGAGACAAAACGAGAAACACTGAACTAGCATAGGGACAAAAAAAAAATGAAACAATATAAAGCAAAAAAGAGACTGGGGTGGAAAATACATAAATGTAAACACAAGAGGGTTAAACACAAAGACAGAAGCGCAGGCCAAAACGCACCAAAATATTAAGCCATAAAGCACAGAGCAGGAATCACTGAGCAAAAAAGAATAGGACAAAAATACCAAGCAAAAACATTAGGAACCAGCCAAACTAGACTGAGGACAGAGGCTGTTTGTACTAACTGAAAAAAGGAGAAACCCTAGGGAAGAGACAGGAACAAGACACAGGTGAACTAGGGGGTGGGGCTAAGGTGGAGCTAAGACCAAAACAACAGACCCACATGGATCAGGTAAACAAAACCATATGGTGAACATGAACAACAACAACAGATAAGGAGTTTCTGCTGACTCAAAACACACTTGTAATTGAAGCTATTGGACGTGCCCCTCTTTTATTTATGCTATAATTACTGATGATTCCTTCAATCATCTTTTGCTTTATATAAATAATTATGTAAAAAAAAAATTCACCAATGAAACTGATTTCATAGAAGTAAGAATGTAAGGTAATGTGTCAACAGCATAGTACTGAGTGCAGAGTTTTTACAGGCTCCTTACTGATTGTGACCGGAAAACCGTAGGGAAGCTGAAAGTAACTGGAGCTACATTTTTGTCTGCTTCCGCCCTTATAAGTTTAAATAAATTTCTGGACATCTTTGCTGTGATGACCTCTCATGTCCATCTTATGACCTATATTTCTAAATCTATTTTAAATAATCGTGCATTTTAACATTTCTTTGAAGAAATCGGTAACTGCCCACTTATAAATGAGTTCCAAGTTGGAGTATTTTAAGTTGTTTCTACAGTGAGGGGAAATATGTCTTTTATAGACTCCTTGTGCAAATGTTTACTTCATATAAACATGAATCATAAACTATGTATTCATTAGCATAAACAAGGAAAAACACATTTTCTAAACCTGTTTTTGCATGTATATATGTGTGTGGGTGTGTATATACATACGTGTGTGTGTGTGTGTGTGTGTGTGTGCGCGCGAAGGTCACAAAATAAATAACATTTTAGATAAATGCTCGCTGCAAACAATAAAACAAAAAAAGATGCACAAAGATGAATATTTAGAATTTGCACAAGAGCATTTAAAAAAATTAGAACTTGGAGAAGAAAGGGTTACGCATATGATCCCAAAAACACTATAGCAACAGTAAAGAATGGCGGTGGGAGCATCCTGATATAAGGCTGCTTGTGCAACGTTACAGAATTTCGTCTAAATATAAGGAGAAGACAGATGTATTAACAAGACAATGACAAACATACAGTTGGATAACTCAACACTGGTCTTAAAAAGGTGAAGGGGCTTGCATGGCTTAGCTTATCTCCTGGCTTGATTCCTAATGTAAATGCATTGAGGATTTTTAAATTGTTCACCAGAGGGTTCCTCATAACCATGGGGAGTTTAAGACAGTTTGTCAAGAGAAATAACTGCTGTCCTTTAAGCATGCTGAACTGTCCGATGATGTGTTAACAGCAGTGGTGCTTTATGTGTCTCAGAGGAATCATGTGCTACCCCTCACCCTCCCAATGTGGTGGCATCATTTAAAGAAGACCTAAATAGTACTGGGCAGTACTGTAAATAAATTGGGGAAAAATTTGGCTAGGAATTCAAATAGATAAAAAGAGAGAGAGAGCTGCCCATGATTTGATAGACTTTTACTGATCTAGCTCCGCTCACCTCGCCCCAGAGAGGCATGGTGTTGGATTAATCTGTCAGTGGGATGTTCCTGATGGCAGTAACTGAGGCCAGGCAGCCGGGCGTTGCACCCCGTGGCTTCTTAGAGATAGTCGCCATTATTACCTGCTGACTAAGTTACCAAACTGTGTCAGAGACACTCGTCTCAACCAATCAAAATGTGGTGGGTGGGTTTTTCCCCAGGGTTCTCATTAAGAACAATACTGTTGTCTGGTTTTGATATACAACAAGAGGACGGGGGATCAAAAGAGAATTTCTCTCTCTCTCTCTCTCTCTCTCTCTCTCTCTGCTTCTCTGTTAATTACCATGAGACGCTTCTTCGTGGGTGGCTGGTACTTCCCTCACACTGTAAAACATTTATCTTCTGCTCTACTCCACTCCAAAAAACACACGCACACACACAGAGGCACATTTCGCAAAAATCCTGAAACTCTCTATGGCATGCATATGTGTTTGCACCCACCCTTGCTCTCGCTGTTGCTCACGGGTGCGCACACACCCTCACATTAGGCAGTGACCGTGTCAATTCCTTCTCTCTTCAGCGGAGATGTATATTAACATTTGTAAATTGCAGTTTAGCAGTAGGAATTGATTTTTTCTATTCTAATTTGCTCTGCTCACCATGGATCAGAGTTTGTTTTTGTTTTTTTCACCAGTGAGTGGCTTTGTTACACAGAGAGAGAGAAAGAGAGAGAGCGAGAGAGAGAGAGAGAGAGAGAGAGAGAGAGACTGGCATTTCTATCTTGCTTGATGAGGACTACAGTTTTTGGTTCTTTCAAATATCAGCAAAAGGATGGTTGTTTGTGTACACCTTTGCTTATGTTTATCCTCAAGTGTGTGTGTGTGGGGGGGGGGGCGTAGTAGGAGGAATTGTCTTGCTGGAGAACAGCTGACCTTTTAATCTGCTGCTTGTTCTCCTGCTGGATCAACGGAGCATAAATAGCTACAATTTACCACAATACACAATTAAAACAAATACACTGCTCTCATTAAGGGCTTGCCAGGACACACCTGGCTCCCTATTCAGAGGAACCGCCAGAAGTACTGGGACTACGAAGATACAGCATGAATCTACAAAAGAGCCTTATATTATACATTTCTGCTTCCACGGTACATCGGATGTAGTTTTATGAGCCATCTAATGCAACTACCTATCTTTTCTGATTCTAATTGAGGCTGGGTGCTGCAACTACCTCTACAGCCATTATATGTGTTTTTGTCTGTGTTAGTAGATGTTTTAGAGTGAAACTGCATCATACAGTTTTGTATTATTCTGCTCAATTAGGTAACACATGTTATTAGCTATTGTTTTAGTGAGGTCTAAAATCAAAATTTTCACCATAGCGTGAAATATGAGCAAGTGTCAATATGATGCCCTTATTGACACTTGAGACCTCCTGAATGTCTGGAAAAATCTTCAAAACTGTGAGCAATGTGAAATGGTTGAAATGAGGGTGAGTTGAAAGATGTTTAGCTCATCAGCTCATTTCTTCTCCTTCCTGAAAAATAATTTGTTTAATTTCATCCGTCCCCAATTGCCTCTCCCCCATCGTCGTCAGAAATTTGATGGGGAGACCCCATGATTGCTGTCGGGTATTTCACACACCAGTTGTCACCCTAATTGTAATGTAAACTCCATTTTTATTTTCACTAGCACTAATGAGGTCTTAGACATAATGATGTGAGGAGGAATCCGTCTGTACGAATCCATCTGTGGTAACCCATTATTCTAGAGATATAATAATTTTTTCTAAACAGTTGTTCAAGTGATGATTTCTCTCCAGCTGGAGGTTATGTCAACAGACAATGGACCTATACTACCAGTCTGAGATTTTCCAGTTTTGCATGTTACGTGCTTAGTATTAGTATAGTAAAAATACACTCAGTGTTCTTTGCCAACAAATGTAACATTTTTTATTCATCACTACTGACCTGCAAAAAGCCACTTAATGTATTTATAGCTATAATGTGAATCACCAGACAAATTATTTTAACAAGATTTTAAACAAGCTATTAAGTGGCAGCCAATGGGATGAAACAACCTAGAATTTAACTCTGCATCACCACACCAGTTAATAGGATGTGCTAAAACTTGTTGCATTTTATGGAGGAAACTTATTTTATTTTACATTTTTTCCTTGTTGTTTTGTGTTGTCTTGTTGTTTACTCAAAAGCCTGTGAATGCTTAACAAGAATACAAATAGACAGTTTATTAAATAAATGGATAAATGTTAAAAACCTGTATTGGGCAAAAACTTTTGACTGATAGTTTAGACTTCTCTGGCCTATGTTCTGTCCTAAGTTTGGGGCTGCAAATTTCCCACTTGTGGGACTAATAAAGGCTTATCTTAAGTTGACAGAGTCCAAAGGGTTTATTAAATTCAGTAACTACTTAAAATACTATCAAAAAGTGGAACAGAAGCTCATTTTGTTTCATTTTCTGAGTTGAATAGAATCTGTTAAATTGCCTATACCCACGTGAAGTACTTTTTTTTGTGTTTATTTTTTATATTACATTTTCTATGCTATTTGGCTTAATTTTGTCCTTATTTTTGTGTTACTACTTTTATATTTGAAACATTCTATTTTATTGCAAAGTACTTTATTATTATTATTTTTTTTTTCCATCATCAAAATCACAATCAAACAGATACATCTGCCTACAAACACTTGAAAGTAACAAAAGATGACAAAAGATGTTTCTTTCAGGTAATGCCATACAAGAAATACATTCAGCTCCCATTTGAAAAATGATTATTGTAAATAAGACGCATGAGAGAGTATAGTATAGTAAATATATCAATATTATGAAATAACACATTCAGTGATCAAACACAACGAAATAAATCAAAGCTATCCTGTAATTTGAATTGGTCAAGATAAACTCCCCTTTTACACACTCTTTATCGTTCTCTTAAACAGCTTCATGAATCATAAGGCACCTGGGATCCTTTCCAATCCTTTCCTCTACAGCTTAAAGAAGATACATGTATGCAGAGACCTTGTTAGCTGTTACAAACTACTTGCTGGGTTGACATCTGAAAAGGATATTTTATGTTAATGTGTGAATGCATTTTTAAATGATTAATCACTATGTAATTTAGCAGTTAAGCACAAGACTTTAGGTTAAATATATTTAAGCTTGTGACATATTTTTGGTAAACTTTTGACAGGTGCAGTTGTTCATAAAGATTTAGTTCTTATATATTTTTTTACACTTTGACAGACTTTGGTCTTTTTTCTGTAAGACGATATTTTATTATAAGAAAAAAAAAAATCACACCATGGAAGTAATTGCAATGAGACTGACTGGTCAACTAAAACAGGTGCTGATTTCAAACTGCTTCTGCAGTTCTGTTCTTCAGCTAAAAGGCTACCATCACTTATAAGAAGTGAAAGCCAATGAGCCTTGCTGAAGAAATTACTGAACTTTGACATGTCTGGACTTGCCTCGACTGCTTTCATCAATGAAAATGGATGCTGAAGTCCAACATTGCAGTTTTACTCTCTGGCTAGTTCAAGGCTAACATTGCTTAAAGACTTGAAAACTAATGAGTCTCATACAATAAATTAATGAGCTATCAGTTTGTTTTAGACGATTCTATTCTGATGGCTTATATCTGCCCAATCATTATCACTGAACATCCATCCGGAGCGGTATGGGTGACTTTGAGAAGTACCGATGCAAGGAGGTGAAATGGAGACCAATAATGGCTGCTCCAGCTCATTTGTAAAGCATTTTTGCCCAGCATCCATCACCAATAGACTGAAATAGCCAAGACGCTGACTGAGCTGAGTAAAGCAAAGTAAAAAACGTAGAGTTGCAGGATGGGCCTGCAGAGCTGAACTCTATAGATACAGCACTGCTTTGGCCAATATTTATAACAGTCTCTTCATGTCTATGTCAATTTTGATCTACCAAGTTGAATCCAAATATGGTTAAAAAATATTACCCTACCATGGCCCAACCTGACCCTTAACACCAAGTCAAACTTGGACTATACCTGGGACAATGACCACCACCACCAAATTAAGCTCAAACTTTCTGAAGAATAGTATGTGTCAAGTTAGTTAGTAGCATATTGAGAAAGAATTTTCAGTAATTATCATTATAAATTTGAAATATTTTTTAACATCAAGAACACTATATCAGGGATGGAAATTGACAGGTTTTGCTGAGGTGACCTTGATTTGTTTGTGTGTGTTTATGTTTGGGGAAACACATTTTGAGATGCCAGTGAATTTCACATTAAATGTTTTAATAAAAATAATATATATATTTAAATTTAACCAGGGTAATACTATATAAAAAATATATACACACATATATACAC
>JBBJLS010077046.1:0-26889 GCA_037577275.1 Bryconaethiops microstoma
GTGTGTGTGTGTGTGTTTGTGTGTGTGTGTGTGTGTGTGTGTGTGTGTGTGTGTGTGTGTGTGTGTGTGTGTGTGTGAATGAGAGAGAAAGAGAGAGTGTGTGCGTGTGTGTGTGATTCTGATGCTAAACTTAGTTCCTCTCACTCTGGGGAGAGATCGTCCTGTTTTTGCTGAACAGCATTCAGGTGGATGTGTCCAGAGTGGAAGGTCCAGTCTTTGAAAGCAGGTCAGTGAGGAACAGGACAAGCTCTAACACCCGTTTCAGTGAGAAAAAGACGTATCTCCACACCGAAAGAAAAACTAAGTCTTTTTTACAGTAAAAACAGAAATGATTTAAATGGGTGGTGATGGCCTAGTGGGTAGGATGCTTGCCTCTGGACCAAGAGGTCATGGGTCTGAATCCTAATAATAATATTTTGCAGATAAATGTGCATCTGACAGGGTCAGCAACCCCAAAACCCAGTTTATTACAAACTAGGCATTCGCTAATGCTAATTGGTGTTCTAAAAGCTTCTATTACTTGGTACCAACATTACCCTTGTAGTTTAGGTTTAAAGCTAAAGATTCAAGATTCAAAGATTTATTGTCATATGTACAGAGTACAGTGTACAAGGTACAATGAAATTCCTACTTGAATGCTCATTCACAGCCTAGACAATTAACATAGGTACAGACATATAACGTGTGCCACATTAACGGTGCAACAAGTCAAATACAAGTACAACCATATAAACAATTAGCAGCAGAGTGCTGTTGAAGTAGGGTATGAAGCGAACTTCGGACACCAAACATCTTAATAGACCTATTAAATTTGAGGGACGTTGAGGAAACCTATTAGGAATTCTATTCTTAAATGAATTATTATGAATTTTAAACTCACAGAAAAACAGCTCACTGCTATAAGAAGAATACAGACTTCAGATCAAAAGCTCATCATATATGTACACACAGGCATACACACTAAGAATCAGTGTTTAGAACAAAGTGATGGTGAAATGATCGAGCACACTTGGGGTGAGGAATAGAGGAATGGGGATCAGATTTTTTGCCAAATTATCACTTCAACCTGTATGGTGTTGGCCTGCATAAAACATAAGTTAAACTGCAGTGTAACAGACAGAAGAATAGCTTGTTAAGCTAATGCAGAAAAAAGCAGGTATCTCCATTAGGCTGCAGGTATTTGGCCTGTGACTTAATTCCCTGACCTTAAAGTGAACAATGCTTTTAGAGTGCCTGCTGTACTGTGAATGGCTGGAAAGGCTAAAAGACTGCCAGACTATCAGCAGTGGTACTGTAATGGTAATATATCGATTAGTCGATTACAAGTTTGCAGAATATTTCCAGATAAAGTTCAGTATGCAGTTTTTTTCCTCTGTTGTCAGAGATCACATTTAATCATTGTATAAGAAAGCCCATTATTAATTTAAACAACTGCGCTGCCTCTTACCTCTCGTCAGCAGCAGCACAGACACCAACAGTCCAATAAACTGGGGCAGCTGGTGGCCTAGTAATTAGGGAGTTGCCACGGGCATCAGAAGGTTGTGGGTTCAAATCCCAGGACTGCTAGTAGCACCACTGAGGTGCCCTTGAGACACTGCTCACCGGGCACCCCTCATTTTCTTTAGTACTCCACCAGGGTCCTATCACAACACACGGCAGATGCTTTTTGTGTTTGTTGTGATGTTTGTGTTAGTTAAACATTTCCAGACTGCCAGAAGCTGCTTCAGATATCAATCAGAAACTCTGAGAAAAGAAAAGGCCCTCACACCATTGTGTTGTCAGATGCTGTTGGTCAGAGGAAGGGACATCTCAAGCAGTGTATGAGGAAGCAGAAGCGCAGCAACCAGATGTGGGTCCATGCTAGGCTAAAAGCCAATGCTAGCCAGCCAACCTGCCTGCCAATGTTTGCTCCTGGACTGCAGCAAACTGCCCAGGATTAGTTGAGAGACTGCCGTGTTTTTGTTTTACACCTCAGCTACTCTGCCACTCAGTCAGACATGATTAGAGAGACTGGGTCCTATGGCAGCTCTACCAATCTGAAGGAGAACGCAGCGTTGGCGTCCCTTTTCAAGACCATCAGCACACACGACGACCAGAAGCCATGGATGACCACGGAATCCATGACATCTCCTTCAGATCAGGTGATAAGGCTGCCCTAAGAACAGCAAGACCTAAGAGTTGTGGGCCATGAGAGGAACAACACGTGCACATGCTCAGAAAATCTACAGCCAATTCCAGGACACGGGGGACGTACAAAGCAAGTGTCAGGGCATTTTTGTCTAGGGTTAGGTTTATCTGGTTCTGGGACACAGACCCACTGTGTGCCCAAAATAACATGCAAACAAACACCAGTCCAACATTAACAGCTACAGTCCTGCACCCGTACAATAACACCTAAAATAATCCACCGTAGCACAGCATGCCAAGCAAAAGCTGACCCACCTCCACAGTCCAGTAAGGCAGCAGTAAAGCCTGCCATGGTGTTTAATGTGGTTCCCAGGCTTGTTGGAGACTCCGTAAGTAAGAGTGAAGTGTGTGGAAAGGCCAGTCGTAGGTCTGTATAAAGGCCAGGCAGTATGAAGGACAAAGTTAGACCACACTTCCGGTCATTGTTGGCAGGCTGGCAGGAAGGTGATATCAGGTTGTTTCCTTTAGCTGTGTGGTAGTATTTGTGATCAAAGCACAAACAAAACAAGCAGAGACAGCCAGTAGCAAACTCATACTGGGAAAGAAAAAAAAACTTATAAAAGAAACTTGTTCTGAGAAAAGAAATGAATACTTGGCAAAAAAACGGCATTCACACAATGCATTAGCGTTAGTGTGTAGCCCTCAGGGCTAAATCCAGTGTTAGCCATTAGTGAGATGCTTTAATCGATAGGGCGGGGTTAGAGAGCTGCTACTAGGCAACCACCATCACCACTGGGACAATAGCCGCTTTGAAGTACTGATCTTCATTTAACAGAGACTTAGTTTAGCTCCCATATCAATTTCATGAGACAAAGTCAAAAACCTGGGACTAGTCGAATGCACATGCACACACACACATACACAGTGTCTCTCAAATAAGCACTAATTAGACACTATTAGACACACTAAGTACACACACACACACACACACACACACACACACACACACAAAATGTGTGATAATTCCTCATCTCGAGATGCTTCTGCAATATATCTGTTTCGCAAAATGTGTAGGATTACAAGTGGCTCTGCCATCAGCTATGACAACCACACCTTTAAATCACACACACACGCACACACTTCCATATAAAGCAATAATGAAAAAAAAAACAAATCAGATGCAAAGAGACTGAAAATAGCACAGAAGCAAAAGAGAGAGAGAGAGAGAGAGAGAGAGAGAGAGATGAGACAAAAGGCAGAAATAGACACAAAAATCATGAGTTAGAGATTGAGAGAGTTTCCTGTGTTTGTGTATGTGCGTGCAGTACCGCAGTATAGATCAGTTAGTGACACTGAGGAATAAATTAGTGTTTTGTAATGTTTTTGAAGCTCAGCTACACTGAAGGCACACAAAACTGCAGGAACATCATGGAAAATTGCTAGATAATCCAGCACTATCCACAATGCCATATCACTCATCCATTCAGTAGGGTCAGCATATGAAAGCTCCACTGAGAACCTGTTTAAAGTACACTAGAGTAGTGGAGAGGAAAAATCCAATCCTCTCTGGAAAGCATGTATACAAAAGTAAAGAAGGTCTTGAAGATTATAAAAACGTGTGGTAAGGCTAGATGAAGTAGACTAGAGACCAGAAGAAAAGCAGAACACTTAGAAACAATCTAATTCTGCGTTCTCGGCTCTGTGCCTTAGCTAGTATCTTATCCTACGCTATATGGACAATTGTATTGGGACATTCTTAATTACTGAATTCAGGTGGCCCCTTGCTTCCAGTGAAGGGCAATATAAATGCTTCACCATACCAAGACATTTTGGACAATGCCATGTTACCAACTTTGTGGACACAGTTTGGGAAACAACCTTTTCTATTCCAGCATGACTGTGTCCCAGAGCACAAAGCATATGGGCCATAAAGACGTGGCTGGATGAGTTCGGTGTGGAAGAACTTGACTGGCCCACACAGAGCCCTGACCTCAATCTCATCCAACACCTTTGGGATGAACTGAAACAGAGATTGTAAGCCAGGTTTTCTCATCCAACATCAGTGTCTGACCTCATAAATGCTACAGAATGAATGGGTACAAATTCCCACAGAAACTCCAAAACCTTCCAAGAAGAGTGGAGGCTGTTATAGCTGTAAAGGGGGATCTCCACATTAAAGTCTATGTGTCTGAATGCAATGTCACTAAAATCCCTTTTGGTGTAATGGTCAGGTGTCCCAATACTTTTGTCTATATAGTGTACTTTCTTTCGTTGTGTATCTGTATAAGAGGATGTAAAATGGTGGATGTGAAATAAACCTGCTTTCAGTGAGTTACATAATGTTACATCTTTTCTTAGTGAAACGTTGCTCCTTAGTAGAAATTATTCTTTGAACTATGTAACACAGTAACTCACAGGGCAGTGCTACTGAGGACCCACCTTTCTCAGTTGCAGCCAAGCTTCTGACGGCAGCATTATGTTTTTGTATTCATTTTTTAAGCATATCAGCGATCATTACCAAAAGAAAAGTCTTTGGCCAGGTTCCCCACTCCATATTCCACATTTCCACAACCATTACAGCTTTTGAACCTCCGAGAGGAAGAACCAAGCCAAACTCAAATGTCTGAGATGAAGCCTCTAGCCAGGCCCTGTTTCTTTGTTACACATGAAACAGCATCCTTTCAGAGGATAGTTCAGAAACATTGTTTTCATTTGAACATGACTTGTTTCAGAACCACATTCTTGATTTCAGAGCCAGCCAAACTATCTGTTTATCATCTCATCCTCTCTCTACGCATATTTTAAATAAACCAAAAACATCCACGAGCCTTTTACCAACTTCAAAGACTTTTCACACCCTTTCCTTCTTGAGTCATCACCAAGGAAACAACCATGACTAAAGGGCAGTGTAGAAGTGTGTGTGTGCGTGTGCGTGTGCATGTGTGTGCGCCCGCTAGTGTATGGCAGTACTACAGATCTAATGTTACATAACTAACGGGAAGAAAGATATTTGCCATATTTTACCAAATTTTATGCTGTCTCTGGCACTTTTTAGGTTACATTGAAGGTTACAAGGAAAAACACACATTTAGAAGTTTCGCTTATGAGGAAAAACATATTTCAGCCCTTCATGCTTCAGGCTTTTGTGTTTCTGCACACCCCTGCATTTTGCATGGTCATGTTTAAGGCTGTCATAATTTAGTCATGGAAACAGGATATCACACCCTAAGACCACCAATACACTGTGTACCCTATAACCTGATGTATGCTGGCTAGTACCTCAAAACTGAGAGCTGTTTCAGTATTGATCTGTGCTGTTTCAGTACCTGTCATTCAGTACTGCGTTACTACCAGTCTAGTACCTCACTATTGCACTGTGGTGTTCTTTCAGCTGTGGTGTGTGCTGTTTCAGTATTGTCTATGTTGTTTCAATACTGTTTTAGTTTGGTAGTTATTGTCTCAAAACAAAGTATGTGCTGTTTAAATATGGTTTCAGTACTATCACATGCTCATTCAGTACTGGTCCATGCCGTTCAGTACTCCATTGCTACTGGTCTACATTATTGGACTGTGCTGTTCTTTCAATTGTGGTGTGTGCTGTTTTAGTTTGGTCCATTTTGTCTGAGTATAAGTGTGTTGTTTAAATATGGTTTCAGTACTAGTCCATTCTTTTTCAGTACTGCTTCAATACTGCTTCGGTACTGGTACATATTGTTTAATAATTAGAGTAAGCTGTTTCTTGTTTTTGTAATACAACTAGTACCGGTCAGTGCTGTGTCAGTGCTGATCTATGCCATTCAGTACTGTGTTGGTACCGGTCTACACTATTGGACTGTGCTGCTCTTTCAACTGTAAAGTGATTGCAGGGGCAACACCCTAACCACTAGGCCACTAGCTGGTCCATGTTGTTTAATAACTGGTCTAAGCTGTTTCACTATTGATACTGAGCTATGCTACTTCAATCAATACTGGTCCATCTTGCTTCAGTCCTGGTTCTTGTTTTTGTAGTACAACTGCAGTATGTAGTGTGCTGTTTCAGGACTGTTTTAGGCCTGATTCATGTTGTTTTAATACTTATTCAGTAATGGTCCATGTGGTAATCCAGTACTGGTCTATGTTGTGTCAGTACTGGTCCATAGTGTGACTTTACTGCCTTATTATTAGCCTACACTGGATCTGTCCTGATACAGTACCCTACAGTACCCTACTGGGTCTATACTGGTCTATGCTGTTAAAGAAAAGGTCTGTTTCTGTACTGGTTAAATACTGGTTTTTGCTGTTTCAGTACTGGTTCTTAATATCTCAGTACACCTGTACGCTGTTTCAGTACAGGACCCTGCTTTTTCAGGACTGTTTTTGTGCAGGTTTATGCTGTTTCTGTGCTTGATACCCTATTAAAATTAAACAGTGACAAATCATCAGCTTTTATAAGTCATTACTGGAGCTCATCTAAGAATACCCTACAGATCAGAAATAGCAGTAACACTGTTCTGGCGGACGTCAGAATCTTATGAAGACTTCCTCTTTAAGAAGCCTTTGCAGAGGTATTTAATTTACATGAAGAATAAGCACTCTGAAACACACACCAACAGAAAAAACCATGGCTTTTTGTTCAATTTAGACAGAAATCAGGAAACACAAACTGCCAGGCAAAGATCTGCCAATGCAAACACTAACAGTATCTGCACACCCTGAACCACTAAACTACATTCACATAACAAATATTATTAAACATGACAATGCTGGTTAATTTACACACAGCTTTTAATTTACACACAAATCACTCTGCCTGAAGTAAATGGAGTCCCTGCAGGGAAAAGGTGTGTTATGCCTAGGCAGCTAGATAATGAAGGTTCCCTCTGAAACCAGGACAAGTACCAAAAAAGGCAGCAAATAAAAAGAGAGGAAGAGAAAGAAGGACAGACACACTAGAAGAATATCTATTCTGCTTTACTGTCTCTTGTATTTTGCAACATTGCATGCAAAGCTGAGAGAGAGATAGATAGATAGAGGGAAAGAGAGAGAGATAGAGAAAGAGAGACAGACAGAGGGAGAGAGATAGATAGGTAGACAGACAGACAGACAGATAGATATAGATAAAGAGAGAGAGAGAAAGAGAAAGATAGATAGATAGATAGTTAGATAGATACATAGATAGGTATAGAAAGGGAGAGACAGAGACAGACAGAGAGAGAGAGAGAGAGAGAGAGAGAGAGAGAGAGAGAGAGAGAATGAGGATTTATTGATTTGGGTCTAAATTCAAAGTTACAACCAAACACACAGAGAACACAACACACAACACAGGAGCCTCAATAACAAACAAATCATCCCACTCATCCTGTCTCTCTCACTCATTACCTTTCACTCTCAGGTAGAGCAGGAGTGTCAGCAGCATCCCTGACCTCACTCCTGGATCCTCCTCACTGACCCACTCCCATAGTCCAGCACAAACCACCGGCACTCTCAACACAGCCTCACACACCCTGCTCTCCTCGCTCATACACTCACGTTGCCTCTCCCACTCACACACACGCTGCTGTCTCTGTACAGTCACTCTCCCTCCCTTATGAGCATGCTCAGTCCAGACCCTCTGGTTGTTAAGGGGAATTTTTTTCCCAGTTGCCATGAACATAGTGTTTTCTCTCTCCCTATTCTATCAGTCATTTTCTTTCTCTATTCTATTTTGCTCTTTCTCTAATGCTCTTATGATTTTATCTGTCATTCTCACTCATTTTTTTCCAAGGTTCCCTGTCTCTTATTTTCTTTTTCATTTTTCTGTCATCCTCTTCTCCCCTTCAGTTTCATTTCGCTGCAGTAACTCACAGCTCCAGTAGAAGGCAGCACTCCTCTTTCCTCCAAGCTGCAGCGTCTGACCTGTTTCTATATCTGCTGAAGAGCCGCTGATGCTAAAATTAGAAGCCTGCAGCCCGGTTGCCTGTAGAGAAAACACACTCACACACACTAACTTTATCCGTTCTCCAGCAACAAATCCTGAGACAGATTTCTAACTGGTTTCTGTTTATAATACTCAGACAGTACGTCAGGGGTCACCAAAGTGACTGGTTTTCATTCCAACCAGACATGAGCACCTTACATAATGGACCAATTGTTTACATCCTGAGACTCAAAAGATTAGAGCGAAATTAGTTGTGTGATCAGATCAGAAACCCACAGTTAATTTAAAAAATTTAAAGTGTCCATTTGTCATACGTGAACACAGCACAGCACAAAATTGTTCTCTGCATTTAACCCATTCTCCAAGTGAAGTAGTGGGCAGCTAGCAACACAGCGCCTGGGGAACAGTGTGCAGGGACAGTATCTCACGCAAGTGTACATCAGTGGTGCCACTAGCATTCCTGGGATTCAAACCCATGACCTTTTGATTGCAGGTGCAACTCCCTAACAACTAGGCCACAAGCTGCCCCTTACACCAGCCCTTTGTGAATAAGACAGAAACAAATGATTTAATCCATCTAAATTACTCAGATACCAGATTACAAAACGGATTTGGTCAAATCCAGGGAAAGAAATGACCATGAGAGCAAAAAAAAAAGAAAATTATGGGAGCAAATTTCATCCAAATGAAGGGTTGGATTTAGTGAGATTAAGATAAGGATTACATGAACAGTCATTCATGCTGGTGGCTAGGGCGTTCGGTTCAAATCCCAAGAATGCTAGTGGCACCTCTGATGTACCCTTGAGCAAGATACCTTCCCCACACACTGTGTTCCTGGCTGCCCCCTGCTTTACTTTGGTGAACGAGTTAAATGCAGACAAAGCGGTTCACCCTGTGTGCCGTGATGTGATCACATATGACAGAATGGTCACTTTTCACTTTTTCTCCTCTGAGTTTATGTGCAGCCTCTCATGCCAATTCTTTTGACCATGCAGTGTGGTACCTTGCTCAAGGGTACCTCAGAGGTGCCACTAGCAATTTTTGGACTCGAACCCATGACTTTCTGATTACAAGGCAAATGCCCTAACCACTAGGCCACCAGCTACTCAGCTTTAGAGCCATCAATTCTTATAGCAACACTGTTCTACACCCTCCAATCCCTCTCTCCTTGTCTTCCTCTCATCCTCCCCCCTTCCCAATATTGTGGAATTCCTCAGCAATGAGAGCAAGTCTATCTAACACAACCCTCCTCCACCCTCAGGAACCTTCTTTAATCAATGACCTTTGACGTTCACTCCTCCTCATACTGACGCTTACTGTAACATCACCAAGTGCTCTGTTGATGTTTAAAATACACACTCAAGTGACGGCTTCAGACTGAATGCTGAACACATGCTTTTCAAACTGCTGTTCTAAACACAATATTACATATTATTGCTATATGAGTTGTTACATAACATATTACATAATATATATATATAATATGTTATAGACAGAGCTCCTTTACACTATATGGACAAAAGTTCTGGGACACCTCACCATTACATCAATGACTTTAATGACATTGCATTCAAATACATAGACTTTAATATGAAAGGATACTGTTTCATGTGTAACAGAGAAACGGGCTGGCTACAGGCTTCATCTCCAACATTTCGCTTGGTTCTTCCTCTCGGAGGTTCAAAAGCTGTAATGTTTAGGAAAATGTGGAATATGAAGTGGGGTAATGATTGCTGATATGGTTTATTTTGGTAATGATTGCTTGAACTTTACATTACCCCTGCTGTCTTTGTCATTCATATTGAAAAGTAATGGATAAGCTGATTAATTAAAGACACATATTAATCAGATAACTGTTTGAACAATCAACTATAATGGAGTAAAAGTGGCAGCCCTAATTATTGTTATTATTATCAGTATTCCCGACCTACTGCTTTCCAAAGTACTGGGGTGAAGACCTACTAGTTTTTACTGAGTATCCCTGAACTGCATAGACACAAACCTACGGGCACAAACAGTCAAATGCAGAGAGAGAGAACCTATCGACATCTCTATTTCAGCTCAGGGTCAAGATATTTCTCAGATAGTAAAAACTCTTCAAAGTTCATGTTCAGTGACAGGACAGTGGCAGTTCACAAAACCTGTAAAAATGAGTGTGATGTATGCTATATGTAGTGCTGAAAATCGGTCTGTTTATTTTTTCCGATCACTTTTAAAGGTGTGGCTCCAGCCCTGTTACTATTACTTTTATTACTGCTGTTGTTATTGTAAATACAATAGCATTTTCAATTTCATTTTCACTTAATACTGTTAGTTATACACTCAATTGGAACTATCCTTCTGACATGATGTCAAATTATTACATCATCAGCATACCTGAGCTGAAATATGATTGGACGATAGCACACAGGGACGAGTATCTGATTACATAATCTGCATTTTTGCAAGGTTGCAATGCTCCACTATGATTTTCACTATGTTAACTGTTCCCCTTAGAGTAGTATTGTCACAGGGGAGCTACGTCCGGGAGAAAGGTACGAGGCACCAACGCAGACATCCATGTTTTGGGGGTTTTTTTAAGGAAAAACAAAGGAAACAAAAAGGAGGCACGAGGGCCAGTCGAAAAAGGCAAGAGAACAAAGAAGGGCAGAGTAGAACTTAAGAATCAGTATGATCCCATAACCTGAACTGAAAACAAGACTAACTTAAATGCAAACAGGAGGGAGCACTCAGAACCAATGAAAAGGAGTTAATAATTAAGGTTAATTCTAGCCGGCAGCAACCAATTAACCTGATGCCGGCTAGATGAGGCCACGCCTAAGAGGCCGATGAGGCCAGTGCAGAGTCCATTGGCGCCCACCAGCGGGCGCCCACCAGGACCATGACAGTTACAGTATAGATTAGCATCACTATCAAGCCCAGTCAAGACAAGAAAAGAAGTCTGTGCTTATGGCACATTTTAAAATTTTATTTGGACACTACACATGTCACATATACACACTTGAGCAGATTTACATGGAATGCTGGGGTAATTTGCTATTTTACATGCACTTTATTTCCTTCTGGATAAGACATGTCAGTGTTTTTATTCGTCTTCCTCTTGGAACAACTTGCATGTAAAAGATTCTGTTAAATCTAATTCTGTTAAAACTAATCCTAAAACTAAAGATTCTGTTAAAACTAATCCTAAAACTAACCCTAACCTTAAAACTGATGATAACATCATTTCATTTCAAGTGTATCTAAAAGAAACTTAAGGATGTCAGATATCACATTTGCTGACATTACAACAAATGTTCTCTATACAACTTCTGCATGGGCTCAAATTTATTAAGAAACACATTTATCACCAGGAGGCACCAGATGAACACATTTAAAAGCCAGCTATATAAAAAAATTTAAGTCACAAGAATTGTGACATCAATGCTAATTTCTTAATGGCCAAAGAAACAAATCAACAGTCCATTAACAGTCATTGCAAAATTGTGCAAATGGTCAATTAAAAGTAATGGTAAAGCAATTTTTAAATATGCACAGCTAACTCACATGTTAATGACATTCATAAATAACAAAGAAGATAAATGCTCCAGTATTAGTCCAAGCAGCCTTGGCTTCTTGATCTGAACTAATGATATTCAAAAATAACAAAAGTTGGTACTGAGGTGGTGAAAGTTACACTCACCCTATACTTGGCACTGTCCTGTAGGGCCTCTCCCTCACGTAGCCAGCTGACTGAGGGCTTGGGGTTCCCAAAGGCAGTGCAGCTCAGAGTGATGCTGCCCCCCTCTTTGGCCTCCACATACTGAGGTGGTGTGTCCGTGAAGGTGGGAGGAGCTGCAATACATATTAAAGGCCTTTAGATATTTATGTTTTACACAATTTATCACCACAGAAGAAACACTAAAATGGTAACATGACAGGTATGTGATAATCCACACCAGAGTCTCATTTGGCCTGTCTGTTCAGGTGACCATACCTGTGCTGCATACAGCTCCACAGTCATTAATTCTCCCCACACATATGCAGGCATTTATGAGCACTTAGTATATATGAGCTGTCAGTGTGCACTCCCTCTCTCTTGCAGAGTGTTAATCTGTCCTAATCTCCAGATCCTTTCATCCTAAATGCCTGATCTAGTATGCAACAGTATGACCAGACTATTCCTCCGATAACTACAGCGGGGAGAAAACAGCCAGCTAAATTTTGTGACACTGTACCGTGTTGATGTGTACAACAAAAATATTTGTCTGAACATAAAAGAACATCCCTATTTAACAACATAAAATATATTATTACTGAAACTGAAATCCTTGTGGCAAATACATGTATTGAAGTAGGTATTTGTATAAGAGTGTACAAGGGAGATATTTGTGTAATGTGGTAAGTAAACAGAGGATGAATTCAAACAAAATTTTGTCAGGCTGCAGTTGGGTTTGGACAAAATTTAGCTGGGTTACAGTTGGTTTTGGACATAAATATGTCACGGTTATAATTGGATCTGAATCAAATTTTGTTGGGCTGCAGCTAGGTATGAACAAAACTGTATGTGTTACAGTTGGGTTTAGATACAATTTAGTTATGGCAACAGTTATGTTTGGACGGAATTTTGTGAGAGCTATAGTCAGTTTTACATAGAATTTTATAGTCAAGCTCTAATTTAAAAATTGATGTTGCTGACTGGGTTGGGTCGAACACAAGTATTCGGTTTCCGCTGCCACTAAAACAATACATTCACACATGAGCTAAGCGACAGTGGGGTAGGTGCTGTTTAGGAATGGGTTAGGATGTGTGTGTCTCCTGAGGAAGCTGTAATTAAGGGAGATAATTGTATAATGTGGCCCCAGTTGCTTATAGTTCAGCTCTCTTCATTGGTTGTGTGCCTGGGGCCTTGGGGAGAATGCATACACATTCTGCTTTCGAAAAAGTATGTTAAAAAGTGTACCTTCTTCACAGGTTTCTCATAGACCATACATGCTGTATTCCAAGCTTAAAAAAGTATTTGACCACATTTGTGTAGTGGCCGAGTGACTGAGGTGAGAAGCTTAAGTGTGGGGTACTTGAGGGGAACAATTAATATGTATGAAATATTTATAGTGGTGAGAGAGCATTACCAAAGTAGAAGACAGACCAAAGTTGGAAGCCCGGACCCAATTCTGGACAGCCACAGTTTTAAATAACTTTAATTCGTCAAATACAAGAAGCCTGAATATCGATCCACACTTCAGTTCCTCACTACAAGTTTCATTGTTGTTCCAGAATAATTTATATAAGTTGCTGAATGAAAAGTCTTAAGATTATTCTGTGAATAATAAAACTAGGGTTCAAGAGTTTAGTGATACTGTACATTGCCATACTTCCTCTATGAGTCTTATTGAATCAAACAAATGTAAAAAAAAAAAAGACAGTGAGTCCCAATTTGGAGAAGGAAAAAAGCAGGGCATTACAAATGCATGTATGTTTGCACTGACAAACTGTGTGTTTATATAAACCAAAAAGCTGCAACCATAGTAAACACATTCAATGTACATACTTATTACACATTTTGTTTAACAACTAGACAAACAGAATTACAAGCTAATCCAATAATATTTAGAATTAGGCTTTAAATTAAAATGTTCACTGAGGGGAAAACTGGCAAACTGCAGTACACAAAGTGAAAATATCTAACTGTCTGTTACATGCCTCATATGTCTGTGTATAGGCTCAAGCTGTGTACTGTTTACTTGGGTAAAACCACTGAAGCACTAGCAGAAATTGTCATAGCAACAGATTAGGGTTATTTTTTGGTCAAGCTGTTATATTGTAATATTTATGGCAGTGTCATTACTATGTCAGCAAAAATCTAGTGACTGGTTATTATGGTTTTATTATTACTATTTAATGAGTGTTAATGATGATCATTTTGTACATATTATAAGTGTATAACCACTGGTTGTCAAAACATTGTTGGCTTTTAACATTTGGTGTGTGTGTTGTTTGTACATTTGTGCAGGGGGGTGGGGATTCAAAACAATATTGTAATAATATCATTCATGATTAGGTAATTATTGTAACATAAATTCTTAATGTGCCTATCAAAGAAAAATCCTCACCATTAATAAGAAACAGAACTGAAAAGTTTTACAGCTACCCTCTAATCATGCAAATGGTTTTAGTGAGCTGCAGTGAGTGCAGAAGCATTTTTGCACTGATCTAGGTATCTGCCTCAGCTTTTTAATCAACCTTTTGAATTAGAGTGCCATAGCATTCCAATGAACCCACTTGACACCAGTTTGAGGGATCGACACATATGCGCTGACTGAAGACGCGCCTTTGTTTTGCTGAATCAGACTTACACTCTGCCTTACACAGAATGCAGTAATCAAAGATCCAGCACAGAAGCAGCACAGTTAATGCACAGCTAAATGGTGGTGCTTTCTAGTCATGTTTTGTCTGATCACAGATATAATGCTGTTTTCTAGCACTGTCAGTAAAGAGGGCTACACAGCATTTTCCAAACCAGTGCCTCCAGCTATGTTCTTCAGACATTTAAAGATTGCTGCAAGAGAGAGGAAGAGAGAGAGGGTGAGAGAAAGAGAGAGAGAGAGAGAGAGAGAGAGAGAGAGAGAGAGAGAGAGAGAGAGAGAGAGAAATGGAGTGCATCTCAGAATAGAGCTGTTACATTCAGCCTTGCACTATCATCTGTGCATCCCCTGGAGGCAAACTAACACATACACACACACTTTTAGAAAAAGTGTGCATGTGATAAATGCTTGCACACCTTCCCTTGTCACAACTGCACCACTGTATGCTCATCCTACCAAATATTTCAACTATTTTATGGAAAAATAACATTAATTACAAGATGCCATCTGCCTCTTTATACGTTCTTAACACTTCATGATTAATAAACCAATAAAAAACTATTCCAGTTCAATATGTTACATTAACAAACATTAAAAGATCCATATCACTGAGAAAAATAAATATTTCTTACTTTTGGATTAGAAGAGTTTGATATTGTATATAAACACTGTTTGTTTTCAAACAGGACTTTCTGTCTCAAAGTGTATATATGGATATAGTTGCCGAAAAAACATATCTTGAACAAAGTGGTGGTGGCCTAGTGGGTAGGATCCTTGCCTCTGGACCACAAGGCAATGGGTTCGAATCCTAGCACACCACCACTGGGTCCCTGAGCAAGACCCTTAACCGCAAGTTGCTGCAGGGAGACTGTCCCCTATAATTACGGAGCGGAAGTGACTTTGGACAAAAGCATCAGCTAAATGCTGTTAATGTAAAATTTTGAGATGTCACAATTTTCTGCCAATAATGTTCAAAAGTTTTAAATCACCAGTCACATTCAATATACATTTTAATAAAAATAACTTGTACAAACTGAGGTTATTCATTCTGAATGTTCTACAGCTTCCTAAGTTGTTGCAGAATCTATATCCGCACATATTTTACACTTAACTATAAATTAAACATTTCCCATAGATTAAAGTTACAGCTATAGAGTAGTAACACACAAGACTCATTCTATATATATATGTGTAAAAATGGTTTTACACTAACACACATTTTTAAACAGTTATGTACAGAAATTTCTTTAAGAGATACCTTAGAGGACGTTTCCTAAATAACAATTTTTGTAACTGAGGTATGTGGATATGAAGAACCTTCAAAAAGGTATAAAAAGCCCTCACATAATGAAAATGTAACAACTTAAAACTTCCTACCAGAACCTTTACATTACGCGACGGCTTTTTTAAAAACGTTCTTTGCACTTACACATCATTTACAAAAACAGTTCCTTAGGGGACCAAAAAATGGTAGTTCTGTGGCATCACACAGAGAAACTTTTCTGGTACCCTTATTTCTAAGCGTATGCATTTACTCACCCTAATAAAAGGTTTTTCAGGATTGCTTTTTGAATGAGGCACGACACAGACTAGTCAAGAACAGAGGTTATTTACATATGTGAGTCTTAAATGCACAGTAAAACAGCCTATTAATTCAAAGGGAACAAGATGATCATAAAAAAGTCGGGCCGTTTTGGTATATAAAACCACAAAAATGTTATAATGTCACTGCTCCCTGGGTGCTGCGTTGCTGACTGCCCACCACTTCCTTTTTAATTTCTACTTTCAGCCACAGCGAAGCAACAATCTCCATTTGCCTCTAAGCGGACAACCATAATATTTCCCATGGCTTCACTTGGTGAATGGGTTAAATGCATTTGACACTTTTTTACTTTAATTAGACTCAATCCTTTATAAGAACTATTGAAATGTTTAAAAACATTTTGGTGTGTTCAAAATTAAGTTAAGAACATTTTTGTCCTCTAATGTAAGATGAGTGTGAGCGTGTTTGTCTCCTTAGTTTAGTCTGTCCTCTAAGCTTAGTGCCACTTTCATGCCCTTGTCAGACCATTCCACTCATCCCCCAGTGACTGCCATATATAAGGGTTTACCACAGTGGTCCCACAGTACTTTTCAGCAGTCACAACCTTAGTCTTATCTGGCAGGCAAAGCCTTAAGACTTTTTATTGTTTTTCATTAACTGATATTGTTTTTAATAGCACATAGTCCATTAGTTCCACAGTGCTGATATTAACTTATATGCATCTATCAAAAATAAAGATTCACCAATTAAACAAAGTCGATCAGCATGAACATTTAGACAAGACATAGCCAGGCTTGATTACTGGTAGCCTTGTTGAAACTAAACATCACAAATATAAATTAAAATACATTCCAGAATGGATGAGAAAGAATTATGTTTCCCCAAAAGTACAAAGACGACTCATCCAGATATGGATCTACAGGGACCAGGGAAAAATGGTATCCATGGTAGAGTAGCAGTGTGAAACCCAATACAAACCAAGAAGAACATAAAACATGTCCTACTTTGCCAAAAAAAAAAAAGAAAAAAAGAACTGACTTATACTGAACATCCAAAGTCTGGATTGCTTATAGTCCACTTGTAACCACGGGTTACCTTTGTGTGACCTTGAAATCTCTTGTCCATCTGTCTGCCATGCTCAAGAGAACAGACAAAATGTTTAACAGATTAATGAAGGACATGGCATTACCCTATCATCAGGACAGGCATCTCCCTTAACATAAAGCATGGACATGACTGTCTTCTAGATCACATTCAATGTGGCATGCTGCAGGCACAAATATATGATCTACCCATGTTCTGGGGAATCAATGAAGATATTACATTCAATACAGCATTTCACCAGATCATCGTCTTTAACAACAGAACTGCCAAGTAGTATCTCCAACAGGCTCAGATGAAGGTCCTGGACCAAACTATTCATAGCCCTTCGCAGCTCCTGGTGTATTTCAGAGTGGAACCATTAGCCCTGAGACACTAAGAGCTACTACTGTTGTGTTCCTATACTATTTACATGTATGTACATAATTTCACATTTAGTTACATAATAAATGAATAGATCCTGTTTGCATTCTACATCAACAGGTTTAAATCTGCACTTCCAGCCTCTTAGATTTTTTAGACATTTATGCCATGGCACAAATGTAGAGGAAGGCTTTTCATACTGCAAAATAAGACAGTATGCAAAATGAACTCCATCCAAACATCCTGCATCTGAAAATCCTTATAATACATGTAAAGAATGCCAGATATGTGGGATCATTTTTGTGCAGGTTTGGGACATTTTTTGTGCAGATAAGCAACCTCGTGATTTTTAGTCTAGTCACCTATGGGTATTTCCTTATAACAGAGGCACTCTTGACTACACACACACTCTTGACTACACACAAATTACTGCTTTCCCTTTCCCTTTCCCTCCCTCTCCTCTCTCTCTTTGCTAATGTAAATAAGGCAATACACGCAAATCTTCAATATTCCACCTTCTCTACATATCATCTACACACACTACCTTGAAGCACACACAGATTCACCATTTACACACAAACATAAACATACACACACACACACACACACACACACACACACACACACACACACACACACACACACTCACACAGCTGGTGGGCAGCTGGTGACCTGGTGGTTAGGGTGTTGCCCTTCTGACTGGTAGGCCATACTTTCAAATTCCAGGACTGCCAGTGGCACCAGTGAGGTTCCCTTGAGCAAGGTACTGTACCCACACACTGCTCCCAGCCTCTTCACAGCCGGCTGCCCAATGCTTCACTTAGTGAATGGGTTAAATGCAGAAAATAATTTCCCACTGTTCACACTGTGTGCTGTTCATGCATGACAAAAATGACCACTTTAGTCATTTTTTTCAACCAAAAAGTCACTCTACTTTTTTTTCCATTTTAAACATGTAGTCTATAATCACTTCAGCCACCTTTATGTTCTTATATACTGTCACTGTCCAAAAATCCAATGATCTATCATTATTCAATGATCTGTGGTTGATTGTCAATCATGATGCCATCTGCAGTCTGAAACATATTGTTTAGGCTCTCTGATGAAGACTCAGCACCCGCACAAGCCAGAGAGGCCATCAGCACTACTGACAGCTCCCTGGATAAAGGCATCAGCACCATGGACAGCTCCCTGAGTCAACAGCCATGCATGTAGCTACAGCATCACCAAACCCTCACAGGCCACCACAGAGCAGCCCACCTGACCTAGTCATTCTTTCTCCACAAATGTGTTCTTTCGTATCAACTGTTTCATGGCTGAATATGCAGAACATTTACCACCCAATTTCACCATGAGGGCAAATTGGTCATTGCATTTTCCAACATGACTGGTTTAGCTACAACATCATTGTCTGGTTTAATAGCATAGAAATTCTAAAGTGAATCTAAACAAAGTGCCATACAATATTGTATTAGATTGAATAAGACCTTTGTCAGGCTTCTGTAAAGCATCTATCTTGTAACAGTTGTTATGGAAAATCACCACAGTTCGTGGCAGTTAAAGAGGTCAATATAAACGGCAACATAAGACTGGACTGACCACTATGGACATCTGAAGGTCAATAAAGCTGATATTAGGAGCTACAGCAGTTGGGTCATTAACATCTCTGAACTGTCCACCTATTTCTACTCAAACCTGAAAACTGCGAATCCTTCAAAGAGATGGGTTTAATTAAGAAACAAAATTGTCAGGTTCACTGTCAGAATTACTGTAGACAATGGAACAGTAATTGTTTGGAAGAAGCACTCTTTAAATCAAATGGGTTCTTTGGAGTGATGCCATCCAAGAAGGACCTCTGGCTCCTTTAAGAACCAATCTTTTAAATAAGAGATTTTGTGTGTTTTGAGTATTTAAAACAGGTTAAAATTTTGTGTAAAACCTTCCAATTACTTATACCTATAATGAAAAGGTTTTACATTATTAAACATTTTTGTTTCTTCCCTAGATCGATATCTTCATGTAATATCATGTGTGTTTGCTTTGTTCTATGTAGTAAATCTGCCCACAATATTCATAACTGCATTAGGTAAATCTGGATTATTTCTGTCTCCGTTGTAACATAACTTGCAAAGTTTTTTGTTTTTTTTCCTTGATCTTTTGCCCACACTATAGTAATATGCAGAAATAATTCTCAATCTATTATCATGACATGAGCTTTGCTGTCATTGCCCATTTAGAACATTATCTGGTCTGGCGTAAAATTGATCCTAAACAACAGTAACCATTTCCCTGTGAGGGGATCTCATTAAACCCCACATGATTAGTCCTGACTTTCAACAATGCAGGAACAGATTTGACCACTTTGCTCTCCTCGCTGACCCTGTAACTAGGAAGAAAGTACTTAGACTGCATTCTTTGATAACTGAACATCTGACCCTCAACTAGAGAACATTACATTGTGGCTATTAGCACAGCAGCATTCAAATGTTCATCAGGAGGCGATTACAGAAATTGTGGTGCCCTTTACTTGCAGTTAAAATGCTGAATGTCAGTAGTCTGGGAGTAAGTGTGTACATGAACACGCCAGAGACTGAACTGCAGGCTAACACTGACATTTGCAGCTTCAGCTTGTTCTAATGACATGCAGGCTCAATACATATATACTTTTCTGTTTGTTAAAGAAACAAAGAGATCAGGCTGAAGCACATGAATTACAAGGCAAGCATTAGCAAATGAAACAGCTAGTCCCTAAAAAACATTTCTGTCATGATCCATAAATAGGACATGCTGTGAGAAGCATTACCGGATTTCTGAACCTGGGGAATCCCCTTATGTCCACATGCATGTCTTTGTTTTCTGCGATGCCTAACAACGCACCTGTTCCAGACTGGCTCTTTAGCAGCTGCGCAACAGGGTTGCCAGATGCTGTACCTGATTCAGGTTTTGTAATTAATTTGCCCCATATTATCATTGGTTGTCTGTGCCGAGCCTCCTGTATCCTCCCCAGATATAAGCCAGCCGATCCAGAACGTCGGCGCGCTGTCACTATCATCTCTCCTGTTCTGTTCCCCACTTACACTCCGCCTGGCTGTAGAAAGTAGTTAGAGAATGAAGCAAGGGAAAGGCTGGACTATACTTGCAGGCTGGCACATAGAGGAACCTGCTGTTTCTGGAATCCTGCATAAAGGATTAGTGTGAGAACTCGCTGCTTGCCAGCTCTGTCCAAATTTACTCTACCTTCTTCCTTTTCTCTGTCTCTCCCCTGCAGTGGTAACAGGAGGAGTCCTCTAGCAGCTGTCCAGGGATTTCTGCAACAGCTCTCGTGTGCTGCGACTGCCCAAAGTATCTGAACCTCAAAAAAGGATAAAACTTAACAGTCCATCCTGGTCCTCACCAAACGTGTGGACCTTCCTGAGGATGTGACCTTCGCTGGCCCACCGGAGGGACAAAGCCCGTGGGGGATTCTTTACTTTGAAAGTTTGCCTCTGTTCTGTGAACACTCTTTCTTGAAAAGACTCTAATTAAAAACCTCTTTCCTGAGATCCGTTTGCTCTTGCGTCCTCTTATCCAGACCCAACATGACAGATGACAGCACCCACCATATGGATGCAGTGGGGAGTCCCCTACTTGAGGTACTTTGCAGAAACAATGACAGAAAATGCTGAAACAATGACAGAAAATTTACAAACGGAGCCCATGCAGTTGGGGTCATCGCACCTATTCCAGCAGGAAAGGGAGTGGCGCTGGCATGGAGGGTGTTGCTTGTACTGTGGAGCTAGGGACCACCAACTGGACACTTGCTCACTGCGACCTGTGAAGATCCTGTCCTTGAAGTCAGCAGTTCCCACTAACACACCCACCTAAAATCAATTTTGTGTGTCCGTTTCAATTCATGCCACTAACACTTCTTTCCCTGTTTCTGTTCTCATAGATTCTGAATCGGCTCGTAACTTTATTTCCCAAACCCAGTGAGAGCCCTAGACGGCCGTTTGGCTGTAACGCAAATTATGCAGCCTCTAGGATTTACCGTAGCTGAAAGGCACCACGAAAAAATCCAGTTCTTGGTTCTAGAGAATGCTGAGCCGCACGTTGTAGTTGGGGTCCCATGTCTGCGCTTACATAATCCCCACGTCAATTGGCTTACAGCACAAATTAGCGAGTGGTCTCCAACGTGTCTAACTAAATGCCTGTCTGTGCCGCTCCATGCGATACCAGTGGAAAGTCCGCTAGCAGAGTAACCCGTTCAGATACCGGAAGAATATCAAGACCTTGCTGTAGTGTTTAGTGCCACTAGAGCAACCCGCCTGCCACTGCACCGGCTGTGGGACTGTGCAATCGACCTCTTGCCAGGCATCACACCCCCTCATTCCCAGGTCTATCCATTGTCTGAGGTGGAGACCAAGGCAATGGAAGACAACATGGCCGAGGCTCTCTGGCAAGGGTACATCACCAGATCCATGTCCCCTGCATCAGCCAGCTTCTTCTTTATAGATTCCTCAGCTATCATATCAGCCCACAGGGAGTAATCATGGATGAAAAGAAGGTCACAGCCATGTCTGTGTGGCCGGAGTCCCAGTCAGTTAAGCACTTGCAATGGTTTCTTGGCTTTGCCAAATTCTACCGTTGCTTCATCCGGGGTTTCAGCTCTGTGGTAGCACTGCTGTTCTAGAATTAAGGGGCTCTTTACGTCTGCCCCATCTTAAAACTCCCTAATCCCGCACTTTATGGTCGAGGTGGATGCCTCTGAAGTCAGTTTAGGAGCGGTGCTGTCACAGAGGCACAGAACTCCGGGGAAGCTCCATCTATGTGCGTACTATTCGAGGAAACTGTAAGGCGCAGTGCATAACTATGACATTGGAAATCGGGAGCTGCTTATGTTGAAGGCTGTGTTAGCGGAGTGACGTCACTGGTTGGAGGGAGCTAGCCATCCCTTTACCGTGTTCACCGATCACTGGAACCTTGAATATATCAGGCAGGCTAAGCGACTAAACCCTCGATAGGCAAGTTGGGCCTTGTTTTTCACGCAATAACATACAGACCAGAGTCAAAGAACGGAAAACTAATAATTCCTGCTGAATTATTTTGTCACGGATATTCCAGAATCAAAAGGGTACACGGTCATTATGGTGGTGATGGACCGTTTTTTGAAGGGCGTGCGGTTCCTTCCATTTCGTTCTCTTCCCACCACACTACAAGTGGCTGAGGCTCTGTTCAGATCGGTGTTCTTGCACTATGGTATCTCAGAGGACATCCTGTCTAACCAGTGCCCCCACTTCGTGTCCCGGGTCTGGGCCGCGTTCTTTAAGAAACTGGGGACCTCAGTCAGTCTGACCCCGGATTACCACCCCGAATCCAACGGTCAGGCTGAAAGGTCTGGGTAATCCCCTTATGTCCATGTGCAGGTTTGTCTTTTGTTTCTGCAGTGCCTAGCAACCCACCTGTTCTGGACTGGCTTATTAGCAGTTGCGCAACAGAGTTGCCAGACGCCGCACCTGATTCAGGTTTCGTAATTATCCCCCTCTCGTTGTGAGTTAATTTGCCCCATGTTATCATTGGTTGTCTGTGCCGAGCCTCCTGTATCCTCCCCAGATGTAAGCCAGCAATCCAAAACATTGATGCGCTGTCACCATCATCTTTCTCATTCTGTTCCCCACTTATGCTCTGCCTGAAGTAGCTAGAGAATGAAACAAAGGAAAGGCTGGACCCTACTTGCAGGCTGGCACCTCGAGGAACCTGCTCTTTCTGGAATCCTGCATAAAGGATTAGAGTGAGAACTCGCTGCTTGCCAGCGCTGTCCAAATTGACTCTACCTTCTTCCTTTTCTGAACCTCGAGAAGAGGATAAAACTTATCAGTCCGTCCTGGTCCTCACCAAATGCGTGGACCTTCCTGAGGACGTGACCTTCGCTGGCCCACCAGAGGGATGAAGGCTGTGGGGAATTCTCCACTTTGAACTTTTGGCTCTGTTCTGTGAACGCTCTTTCTTGAAAAGAATTAAAACCCTCTTCTCTGAGATCCCCTTGCTCTTGCGTCCTCTTTTCCAGACCCAACATGACAGATTTAAATGGAATAAAGAATATGTTTCACACTGTTTAATGCAAATTGCTATTATTAGTCTAGATATGACTCCTTATGAGTAATAAATACACACAATAGGGTTAGGGTTAGGGTTAGGTTTAACCATGAAAACAAGCATGTTAGACTAGTGAAAGCAGTAAGTAAACAAGTCTCACTTTTTCAAGCCTCTACAGTCATGTCCAACAAATATTAAAAGCTGGAGCTTAAGTAACACCAGCATAACATGGACACATAGTGGTGACTAACACACTCTCAGGCTGTTAGCACTCACACTGAAGTGCTTAGACTCATGAGGCAAACAAGCCCGGAAAATACACCTGTCTCAATCATTGGGGCTATTAATACCATAACACCAAGCACACTCAGAAAAAAGGCAAAGTAGTGTTGGGGTTACTGACAAAATTCAGTAGGGAAACTAATACATGAGGTAATAAAGTGAGCTGATTTAATCTTTTGCTAATGTTTATAATAGTTTCTTCAAGCAATAGTCTGTTAAGTTTGTTGTCTGTGACTGAAATAATAAAATGCTATACTGTGGATAGTAGCACTGGGATGCTGTGTTGTCTCAGTTTCTTCAGCAGGCAGTGTCATCTCCTTGCTATGTGAGTTAACACAGAAGAGAGGCAACCTTGACAGAGATGTCTGGAGATCAAATATATAGTGGCAACAGTTCATAATATTACAGCCAATACCTGCAGTCTCATTACTGTACATGTCTGGCTAAGGATTTTCTTCCTCAAATAGGTTGACCTTGTGGCCATGCTTATGGTCTAGTAAAGACAGAGGAACATTCTCAAGTAGCAAGAGTCTGTCTAAACTTAAAAGCAGTCATTTGACTACACTAGATTTAAAGGAAGAGATTTTGACTAAAGAAAAAATGTTCCTTTCATTCATTTCTTATTTGGCCAGATAATAATCCTGTGGATGCTTGTGATAAGCAGAGGTCAGGAGTAAATCTATCCTGCAGTGGACCTTTAGTTTAGTTCAATGAAACGGGCTAGTTTAATGTCATCCCAATAATGACTAGGTTTCAGTTAGACTCATACTTAGATGTGTGTCTCACAGACTGCCTTATGCATCATCCTTTTCACAATCGGTCACTTCAGGTGTCCAGTATCTGGATTGTATCCTGATAAGATTTTATTCATGCATTTACATTTGGTAGTCAAATACATCTTTGGACAGCCAGACTGAAATCAGGTTACTATGTGGTGAGTAATGTGCAAATCAGCTCACATGCAACAACCAATCACCTGTGTGCCTCATTTTTTTTTCTATTCAAAAGAAAAGCACAGTTTGCACAGTCAAAGTTTCCAAGAACACAGCTATAAAGAAAATTTATATTCCTCTGTCACTGCCATCGTGAACCACATACATTAAAAACCACTGTGTATTTTAGCAAGAGGGTGAAAATCACAGATCAAAGTAAACTTTAGTGAAACTAACACTTATTTTGAGATATGTGACTCTTCCAGAGTAGGCTTGGGAGTTTTAATTAAACTCATGGTTGAAACTCACACAAAGAGATGAACCGTGTCATGGAGAGATGGACCCTGCTATAACATTTAGTTGGAATGCATCTCAGAGCTCTTACAGAAGTGGTTTGAGTGTTTGGATTTATATCTCTTGGGTGCATTAACACCTGCATTTTCATTAGGCTTGGCCTAATCCAGATAGATTCCTGATACTCAAAATGCATAAATTGACTACAAGTAAAGAAGATCACTGATATGTTTACCACTGGAGTTGGTAGTATACTTTGATTGGTAGTATACTTTGAAAATGTTTTCTCTATATTATAATAAGTTGAGATTAAGTGGTGTACTTATGTATGCATGTATATATACATATATATACATATACATATGTATATGGCCACGCATTGTAGTACAGTAATCCCCCACTTCTCACAGGGGGTTACATTCCAAGAGCACCAACATATAGTGAAAAAACGCGTTATTGTGTTTTGTTTAAAAAAATGCCTAAATTTTTTTTTTATACAGTGTAAACCCTAAATATGCTCCAAAATATGCTTCCCAAACACTTTAATTTCATTTTAAATTCAGCTTAATACATTATGTATACAGGGGCAGACTGGCAATCTGTGCGTTCTGGAAAAGCCCAGAACAGCTGTCCGGTACTTTTCCAGAAGAGAGAGACAGAGAGAGAGAGAGAGAGAGAGAGAGAGAGATTTAAATTAAGCGCAGAATGGTCATTCTGCAGGCAATAACTGGCAATTTAGCTGAATTTATATTTGGATTACAATTTATGTTATTAATAAAATCTATATTTTTAATAATTTAAAACTAAAATGCATAAAAAATATATACATATTTCCAGGAAAAATGCAAAAAATATTTCCGAGAATATTTACAGTCTCTGCATTATTGTGGAGATTTCCGCGTATTGTGGAAAGTTCGGTTCTCAGAAAAAATCAGTGTGTGACTGAATCCGCGACTCCTGATCCACGTAAAACTGGGGGTTTACTGTATATCCAGTCAGTGTCCAGTCTATTTGCAGTTCCATGAGTTGTTTTTTTCATCAGTCTGAAGGGAAACAAACCTTTGCTCATCAAGCTAAACACTAGTTTGTTACCAGCAGCAAACAGCTGCCTATGTTACACAGTGTGTCAACTGTGAGTAAACAAGATGTATTTGCTTGTTTGAAGAGTTTTTGTGAGCCTGTTTTTGTTTTAGCAGTACTTTCACCTACCTTGAAATGTCTCAACACAATGGTTTGTGGTTAGTGATTCTGTATGTCTATCTAATTGCCTCATCATGTCAAAATAGATTGTGTCTGGCCACTTTGAGCGATGAAACATGCTAGACTACTGCTGACAATGCTAAAGAGGGCATGTACTTAAGATGTACTACCACCTCACCCAGTCTCAGACTATGGAACATATTGACCCTGTTCTCAAAGAGCTCCACTGGCTTCTAGTCCAGCAGCATCTTCAGTTCAAACTTCTATTCTTCTCTCACAAATCTCTCCACAATTCAATGCCATCATATCTAGGCTAACGTCTTCTAGTCACTCCCTCAAACACCACCTTCACTCTACTGATTCCAATCTCCTTTCCCTTCCAAGAAGATCCAAATACTGCTCCTTCGGTGATGGGACCATTGTTGCTGTTGCCCTTCCCTCTGGAACATGTCCTCTAGTAACATTAGAAACTCCTTATCTCTCATCTCCTTTAAACACTCTCTTGAGACCTACCTTTTCAAATCACTGACAGTGATACTATTCTGTTGTATTGTTCTGTGTGCCATTTTGTTATCATCTTGTCAACTTCTGTAAAGGTGTGTTTGTAAAAGAAATGCACTATATATAAAATAATAATAATAATAGTAATAATAATAGTAATAGTAATAATAATAATAATAATAATAATAATAATAATAATAATAATTATTATTATTATTATTATTATTATTATTA
>JBBJLS010077060.1:0-26886 GCA_037577275.1 Bryconaethiops microstoma
TCAATTTTCCTTTTGATGTGCTATCTGTCACTGTTAAAATAAACCTACCATTAAAATGATACTGTTCTGAGACTTTCGATTTCTTTGTCATTGGATAAACTTACAAAATCAGCGAGGGGTCAAATAATTATTTCCTCCTGTGTGTATGTGAGTACATGTATGTATGTGAAAAGATGTGTAAGAGATAATAGAGAGGACTGGTTAAGTGCTCCTTGAAGAGGTGGATCTTCAGATGATGCTTCAAGACAGCAAGGTACTCCACAGATCTGACTGAAAGGGCAAGATAGTTCCACCACTCGGGGGCCAAGACTAAAAAGACTCATGATGCATATCTTCTGTCACGGAGCAGACACGAATAGGACTGACAGGTCGCCCAGTGTTGCGTGAGGGAAGAGCCCAGTCGCGGATTGAAACGAAGAGGCTGGCCAAACCACGCTGTTTGATCTGCGAACGCTCTGGACTCGGAGTAAAGATTCCCACCAGGAATCAGTGTTCGCACACGCACTCAGAAGGTTATAAGGCTTGGGTTTATAAGGTTATAAGGACTTATAAGGACTCTCTATTTGTGATTTTTTGACATGCTACATAAATAATAGGGCAGTTAGTGGCCTGGTGGTTAGGGAGCTGCCCCTGCAATCAGAAGGTTGGGGTTTCAAATCCCAGGGCTACTAGTGGCAAAGCTGAGGTAACCTTGCGCAAGGTACCTGGTGCGAGGTGAATTGGTTAAATGTTTTTCGCACTGCTTGCTGTGGTGTGTTCATGTATGACAAAAAACTTTACTTTCTTTGCTTTACTTACACTTATAATGCAGCTGTTGGTAAACTTTTGGAACCTGGTTGAGTAACACATTTTGTTGAGAAATTTTTTTTTTTTTTAACTACACATGACTTGCATAGATCAAAATTAAATGGGGCATTTCTGAAAATCTATTATGTACAGTTATGAATTATTTGTTGAATTTAACGTTTTGAAATTAATCAACCTGTTGCATGCATAAGTTTGAGCATCCTTTCAGTCAGAACCTAGTAGAACTCATCGTCGGCTTAAAATGCAACCTGTAAATGTCACTTATAGCGAGCTAACAATGTTTTTTTATTTACAAAATATTTATCGATGGTCTTGCATGCACTGCATGTTCAAGAGCTAATCACTCATTTTCGAAAATAATTAAGTTCAGGAGTGTGAAGGCTGTTTATCTTTTGTTTCTTGAAATAGTTCTTGATACACTTTGGTATATGTTTTGAATTATTGCCTTTTTGTAGTATCTAACCTTGTTTCTTCTACAATTTCTTCCCTGACTGTGGGACATTAGCTTCCAGGGTTTTGTTGATATTTATTAGACTTTTTTCTCCCTTCTGTTCCCACAACATGTATTGTGCCACTGGCTGCCCCACACCCATAAACATGGACACTTACATAGCAGTTGACATGATGTTCATTTATTTTTTAGTTTCTCCCTTTTACTCCAAACATTCCTTTGGTGATTGTAGCCAAAGAGTAAAACTTTGATCAAACCAAAGCATTTGATACCAAATTTTATATAGTACTTTATATAGTAGTTATTATTTCCTAGGATCTTCAGTCAGCCACTTGGATGACTGCTGACTGTTATGAGTAAGCATGACACCCTGGTATGTTTAGCGGTTCAATTAGTTTATTACCCTGTGGAATTGTCTACATTTTACTTAGATTACAGAATAAGTCAGATAAGCTCTGAGAGCATTAAAAAATAAAACAAGTGCATTAATGGAAAGGGCACATGCCACATTTGAGTTTTTTCCAACATATTATTTTTTATTAATTATTCAGTAAAAAAAAAAAAAAAAAAGTACATTTAAAGGTTGCTGAAGTATGTCATGTTTATTATTTTGCCATTCATAAGTAGGGAACTTCTTTTACCAAACAAATTTTACCAGCGATTTCACCAGTGCATGCCCCTTTATTAGGTAGACCCTTTGTCTGCTCTCACCGGTCATTTAATCCAGTACACATGCCATATAAATGCCAGATATCCTCTAACCTCTGCCCAGATATGATTTGGGTGGTGAACCATTGAGCAGTAGTTGCACGGTAATGAGATAATCAATGTTATTACTTTAACCTGTCAGTGATTTTAATGTTGTTGGTGATTAGTGTATTTAAAATGATGTGTGTGTGTGTGTGTGTGTGTGTGTGTGTGTGTGTGTGTGTGTGTGTGTGTGTGTGTGTAGGTATACTGCTGGGTTGATGGATGATGCTCTGTGTCAGGTGCAGGACCTTCAGAGCAATCGGCCAGTCCAGGCGTTAGTGGCCGGCCTCAAAGCCTACAGTACCTGGGCCAATGTGACCTGCCTCCAAGAGTGTCGTGAGTGTACCGGTGGCATGGTGAGTCTGTCTGTGGACTTGCACACTCATGATCCTCTCTTGCCATTTTTAAATTAATGACAAACTGCAGCTCCCTCTCCTATCAATAGCAGTAAATATTAGTGAGGTATTTCCCTGATGTGTGTCTGATTTATGTTCAGAGTATGTACAAAGGAAGCTACATGTTGAAATTTGTTTAAAATGAGAGTGAGAGAAATGGCAAAAATATGAAATATATAAAATAATTATTCAAGAAGTTTTCATCTTATGTGATGATTTTTTTAATCTGATAAGGTATAAACATACTAAATACAACCAGTGGTGCCACTGCAACAACAAAAAAAACAGTGGCGCATACTGCTATAATACAGAAAGTTTTCAAACCCTTTTAAGATGTCCCCATTTTGTTATGTCTAAGACTTATTCTAAAATGGATTGAACTCTTGTTTTCTATAATCCGTCTACTCACAATAATCCACAGTGACAAAGCAAAAACAGGTGTTTCCAGTGTTCTGTTAATTTATTCAGACACAACAGACACATCTCATACTCGCAGCGAGAATGTCCTGTGTTTAAAACTCTGCTTTTTGCAACACCAGACAATGTCTAAGGTGAAAATATCATGCACAAACACAATAAAACCTGAGTGCATGAGCGTATTCCTGACTCTGCCATGGACGTTGCTGGCTTTTCATGTGTCTGGGCAGACAGAACTCTGCGCGAGAGTGGAAAGAGCAAGGTGTGAGGACTTGCTTTCTTTGTCAATGAGAGATGGTGCCACCCAGGTCACATTGTGATTAAGGAATGCATCTGCAGCCTGGACATTGAACTGCTTGGACTATGTCCATACTATCTGGCCAGAGAATTTTCACACGTGATCGCCATTGTTGTTTATATTGGCCAACGTGACGATTCACTCTGCAACCACAAAACTCCAGACAAGGCACCCAAACGCTTTTGTCCTAATATCTGGCGATTTCAATCGTGTCTCAACAGGACACTGTGCACCTTCACACAGTTTGTAGACTGCCCCACCACAGAAAACAAGACACTGGGCCTGCTGCATGCTAATGTCAAAGAGGCATACAGCTGCACAGCCATCCAATCTCTGGACAGATCAGACCACAACTTGGTGCACCTTCAGCCCAAGAGGCAGCCAGCCACTGTCAGGACAGTGAGGGAGTGATCAAAGGAGGCAAATGCAGCCCTGCAGGACTACATGGAGACTACGGACTCGGAGGCTCTGTATGAGCCACAAGGAGAGGACACTGATAACCTTACAGACTGTGTCACTGAGTTACATCAACTTCTGTGTGGATAGCACTGTACCAGGGGAAATCCATACACTGCTTCCCCAACAACAAGCCTTGGGTCACCAAAGACTTCAAAGCCCTCCTGAATGAGAAGAAGGAAGCTTTCAGGTCAGGTGATAAGGAGGCAGCCAAGGAAGCACAGAGGTGCTTGTCTGTGAGGTTAAAGGAGGGAAAGGACAGCTACGGGAGAAAGCTGGAACAAGGGCTGCAACAGAACAACAGCAGGCATGTGTGGAGGGGCATGAAGAACATCACCAGCTTCAAGACCGGCATCCATGGGACTGACGGTGATGAGGAGAGGGCCAATCAGTTTAATTTGTTCTTTAACGGGTTCGACATCAGGCCTCTTTCCAGCATCTCCAGCTCCAGCACATCCCTCATTGCACCCATCGCACCTGCTCCCTCCATCAGTGTCATGCCAAACTGCAGCTCTCTGTACTACCTCTCTCCTTCTCCTTCTGCCACCATCATACCAGCCAGAGCCTCCACCCCCTCTCTTCCTGCCACTGAGGACTTTGACACTCATAGACCATTTATCACCATCACTGAGGCCCAAGTGAGGAGAGAAGTATGCAGACTCCATTCTGCCAGGGCACAGGGCCCAGATGGCGTAAGCCCTCAAGCTGTGCATCTCCCAGCTATATGCAGTACTGCTGAGGAACTTGAGCCTCAGTACCAAGAAAGTACCCATATAAAATATTGTGTCTGGTTCCTGTACCAAAGAAGGCGCAACCCAATGCCCCATCAAAATACAGGCCAGTTGCACTCTCTTCACACAGCATGAAGGTCTTTGAGAGTCTGGTCCTGGACATGCTTCGCCTTCTGGTTAGGCCAGCGCAAGATTGCCTCCAGTTCGCCAAGCAGTTGATAATGCCATCATCTACCTGCTGCACAGTCCCTACAGCCAACTTGACAAGTCAAGTGCATCGCTGAGGATTACATTCAGGACTACAAATATCTGGGTGTACACACTGACAACAAGCTGGACTGGTCTAAGAAAATTCTGGCCACATACAAGAGGGGTCAAAGTAGACTGTACGTCCTACATAGACTACATATAGGTATTTTAGAGTCTGCAACACCATATCACAGATGCTCTGAGTCTGTTGTGGCCAGTGCCATTTTCTATGCTGTTTTGTACTGGGGTGGTAGCATGAAAGTGGCAGACATGAAGAGATTCAACAAACTGATCAGGAAAGCTGGCTCAGAGGTGGGTGGGGTACTGGACAATGTGGAAACTATAGCTGAAAGGAGAACATTGTCAAGATTTTGGTCCATCATAGACAATGTAGATCACCCCCTCCACAGTAGGGTAAACAAACTGAGAAGTTCTTTTAACCACAGACTCACCAGCTTAAAGTGCTCCACTGAACACCACAGAAAATCCTTAATTCCCACCGCCATCAGACTCTACAGCTCCTCCTTCTTTCACACACCCACCCATCAGACTCTATAACTCCTCCCTCTGTCACACATCCAACAACAATCTGTGCAATAGCCTGCTGCTTCTTGTTGTAAATTTTCTTACTAGGTTAAATAACTATCATTATGAGAAGGACTATGTGCATTATTTTTGCTATGATGTGCAGCAGTCTACCATGTGCAACATTGTGCAGTGTTCTTACCGGGTGCTTAAACATTATCATCATGTGTAATATCATGTGACTTTTTCTAAATGGGTGCTAAATCTCTTAATTACTTGTAATATCTCATGTGCGATAGTCTTCATGTGTAATATTACCTCTTAGGTCAATATTTCTTTTTCATTATTTAATGTTGCTACGGATATTTTAATAAGTGCAATAACTTACTCTAAACTCAACTGTGTTACTTGTATATAGTATTTATACTAAGCACTTCTGTATGTAGCACAGGGCATTCATATTGAGCTTTTTTCTTTCTACAGATTTTTTATTTAGATTTTATTTAGTTTTTATATTATATTGTTACTGTCTCTTTGTCTCTGTGTGTTGTGGCAGTCTTTACATAAGCAATTTCCTCTGGGATCAATAAAGTTTTCTCATTCTGATTCTGAGCATGGGCACTCTGACCAGTCTGAAGCTACATAGCCTCATATGCAGCAAGCTGTGTGTTCTGATACCTTTTGGTCATAGCTAGCATTTTCAGCAATTTGTGCTACACCATCTCTTATGTGTGTTTGGACCATGTGACTTATGTGTGATTGAACCAGATGGTCATCCTTCCTTTGGCCACTTTTGGTAGGTTCTAATAAAAAAGTCTAGCTATCACAGTCTTTGTTGAAGTTGCTCTTCCTGATGCTTGTCAATTTTTCCTGATTCCAGTACATCAGCTTCAGTGACTGACTGTTCACTTGCTGCCTAATATATTCCATCCTTTGATAGGTCCCATTGTGACAACCAAACCAGTGTTATTCACGTCACTTGTGGTTTTAATCAGTAATCATTTGCTGAATAGCCACTAGAGGGCAGCTCTCGCATATTGCTACATTGGGAAACCAAGATTTGCTGGGTCATCTATGAAAAAAACCCTCTTTTTTGTCCCCCTCATTTTAAGCTGTAAAATGAACTGGCAATGGTCTGTTTGATATTGTTTTTGCTCTTGCCATTAGACATTATATAATATTTGTGGTACAGTTATGTCAGATTTACACCTCCAAGCACGCTTCATTATAGCTTTTGCAGTTATTTGCAGTATGCAGTTTGAAAAGGAGGGTAAAACCACAAAAACTGCATCCCCGGAGTGAACAGAAGAGTGCATCCTACTGAACAATGCACCCTTTTTAACTTGTACCACTTTGACATTTAACTTTTTGGAGTCCTTACCACACATTGCATGAAATAAAAGGAAACAGAACTTTAGTATGGTAACCTTTTTTGCCTTGCGTTGTATATTTCTTCCTGTACTGTTGTATAAGAACTTTTATAAAACATTAAGATTAAGACAGTATGCAGCATTGTCATGTTGTCATTTACCTTTTTTCCCCACTTTCGTCAGGGCTTCATGATGGAGAACAGAATCCCTTCACTGAAATGTGACTCAGACGTCTTTGTAACTTTTGAGGGAGACAACATGGTCATGCTCCAGGTAAGTGTTACTTACAAGCTTTCATAGAAAATGCCTTCCTTTAAACCAGTACAGCAAATACTCTGATGGTGTCTTTGTGTCTTTATACTGAGCAACTTTATAACTGCATGAACAGGACTACATGTAATTTGTAAGCAGAGAGGGAGCGAGAGAGGGAGCGAGAGAGAGAGAGAGAGAGAGAGAGGGAGAGGGAGAGAGAGAGAGGGAGACAGAGAGAGGGAGAGAGAGAGAGAGAGGGAGACCGTGGGAGAGAGAGAGAGAGAGAGAGAGAGAGACCGAGAGAGGGAGAGAGAGAGAGACCGGGAGAGAGAGAGCTTCCATCACAAGGCTTGCGTGTCAAAGCCATTTTGCTCAAGGTTGTTATTTGTCATGTTTTCTCTCTTATTTTGGTGATAGCCAGCCTTTTTTAGTCCAGCATCACACTGTGGTTACCCATGATCTCTTTGTGACAAACAAAAAGCTGTAAACAGAAAACAGACAAAACCCAAAAGACCACTTGAAGCATCAAGCTGCTTTTTAAAAAATCCATATCCACCCCCTCCCCCATCGAGAGAATTAAATTAATAATTATGATGTTGTGAATCGAGACCTTTTGGTGCATCTGGCGCAACTGAGTATGCAACATGAGTTTTGAGTGCACAGTTACTAAATAACTGATGCTTTTACTTAACGTCGCATCTCCCTCTTTATAGCCTTTTGAAAGAGAGGAGGGCCAAAACACACAAACCCATGTTCAGATGTTCAAATACAAGGTCACTATTCACAGTTCGCCTGAAGATACACTGAACTTTTCTTTTGCAATTAGATTACAGTAGTCTCCTGAATACTAAAGTCATTCTCCTTCTCCCTTATGGCAAGATCATATTAGAAAAGGCAAAGGACTAATACAATTTGCTACAGTCCTTCTTTGATAAGAGTAAGGGGGAAACAGTCATGCTCTAGTGCAGATGTTTCAAAAGAGATTAGGAACATGAATGGTGAGAAGGTGTTTTCAGTGAAACGTGAAGTTTAGCGAACACTTTTGTCACCTTTTTGGTAATCCCCTTGAAAAGGACATATTTGAACCAGGTAGAGTCTCTTATGAGTAGATTATATTGCAGTTTTACATTCATATCTTGTTAAATATCTTAATTTGTTTTGGGTACATTTTCTATTCTATTTTGGAATTGCAGAGCAGTCATGATTGATTCATAGTGTTTCCCCCTAGCAGATTTATTGTATTCCTGTTCATTCACCTAAACCATTTTAGAGATAAAGCAGGACATCTTATGAAGCTTACAGGTTTCAAGTGATAATTAGGCTCCTCGCTCCATGCCCATATTCTGCTGTTTCAAAGCGTAATTTGAATCTTCTTGACTTTATTTGTGAGCACTTTCATTTGATTAAGTTCAAAAGCAAGTTAAAAGGACTTTTAGAGTGTGTAAGGTTAAGTTAGGTCATGTGTATAAAAAATGTCAGGTCTTGGGGGTTTAATTTTGAACCGAAGTCACAAGGACACAAAGAGGTTTTGCCAGCCACTTCTATCTCTCTTTTGCACTTGATTTCTTTCTTTCTTTCTTTCTTTCTTTCTCTCTCTCTCTCTCTCTCTCTCTCTCTCGCTTTGGCATATGTGTTTATGTCGGGCACTAATAGGGGGATTTCTTTGATGTCAGTCATATGATCTTATGAGTAGAATGAGCGGCTCACCCAGGGGCCATTGCTGTCACCTACCATGAGGAGCGAATTAGTTTTCAGCTACTAGTTTTCACTGATTTAGTCTGTATTTACATATTTGTCACACAAATGTGATATATGTGATTTGTGAAACAAAATGTAATATAAGACAAAGGCGAACAGGTTAAACTCACAATATACTGTTTAAAATTTAGTTTAATTAACTAAAAATGTCATTCACCACAGACTGCCCTTGTGTGAAAAAGTAATTGCCTTAAGCTGGGCATACACTGTGCGATTTTTTTCAGTCGCGTTATTCATCTCCTGCTCAAACTGTACAACTGAATCACAGGGGTTAGAAGTTCGTAGCTCACGATTCATGTTCTCACACTATACAGCCCGATGCTCTGAGACCTGACTGCTCTCACTGTACGTCCATACATGACACGTGGGGCTCTTCCGGAACAGTAGTGGGGAGACGGTCATCTGAGAATTGGAGAATGCTCATCGAAGAGAAATGCGCTGCCCTGGCAATTTGTGCCATTCTGTGCTCAGAAGCGTCTAAAAGGAAAAGGCTACCATGCTGCTCCATCTTTTTCACTTCCATTTCTGTGTTTGCGCATGCGCAGTGTGAGAGGTTGTGTTAAATCGGCTTGTGGCACTGCTTTAACAGTGCGATACCCTCACGAGGGGTGACCAGGATTTCCAACAGGTTTGATTTTCTTTCGACCATACGATTGCTGATCAGGAGCTGGTCGTGTGTCTTAATCGCTTCTCGTTACCCCATGTATACTACACGATGCACGACACACGATTAAGGTGAAACTTGGGCCGATCCCCAAAATGGTCGCACGAGTGAAAAATCATGTCGAAATGGGCCAAAAATCGCACAGTGTAAGCCCGCCATTAGTTGCTCAGCCACTTAACACATTTCAGTTGATGACCAGGATCAGTTAGACTGGACTCACCCACGCTTGATTACTGGCTTACTGAAGTCAAACATCACTTAAATACAACCTTTCCAGCTTTGTGAAATAGGCCATACAATCTCTGCAAACAGCACAATATGCAGCAAGACAGAGAAGAGATAAGCAAAGAGATGAGAAAGTGAGAAGAGAGAGGTCAAGAGAGAGGAGATCAGAAAGTGAGTTTTTAAAATATATTGGTCTGATTACAAAGCTCTTTCTAAGGCTCTGGGACTCCCACAAATTACAACAAGAGTCATTATTTCCAAATGGAGAAAACTTAGAACAATGGTGAACCTTTAGAAAGACACTGGGCAAAATTGGTACTTATAGGAGAGCTGCAAAGAGAAAACCAGTGTTAACTTTTATGACCCATGCATATGGGATAAGGCAAACATAGCATTCCATGGTAAAAACATCATACTGACTGTCAAACCTGGTGTTGGTTGTATAAGTGTAAAGTGTCCATTTGTCATACATGGACACACCACACTGTGAACAGCATGAAACTATTCTCTGCATATAACCACTTCACCCAAGTGAAGCAGCTTACACAAGGGTGCGGTGTGTGGGCACAGTAGCCTGCTCAAGGGTATCTAAGTGGTGCCACTGGCTGTCCTGGAATTCAAACCCACAACTTTCTGATTGCAGGGATAGATCCCTAATCACCAAGCCACCAGCTGCCCCACACCAGGTGTGTGACAGTGTTTTGCTGCCTCAGGGCCTGAGACACGTGCCATAATGGATCTAACTATGAATTCTACTCATTACCAGAAAATCCTGTAGAAGTCCGTGATCTGAAACACAATTGTTTTGTACAGCAAGACAAGAGTCTGGAGCAGAAGAACATGTCCACATCAGAATGGCTCAAAAGAAACAAAATTAAAGTTTTACAGTAACTCTGGCAGAACCTTAAATGGACAGAAAGCTTCCCCATTTTTGGTGGAATCAACCAAATCTAGAACTGAGTGCTAGAATTCCTCCACAATTGTTAATTTGATCTGTACTAATAGGAAGCACTTGGTTGCAGTTGTTGCTTCTGAAGGTGACTCAGCCTTTTAGCTATGACTTTTTTTCACATTAGCGATAGTGGTGTTGCAAAGCTTTCGTCCTTTAGTAAATTAAATAATCTTTTAAAATCTCTCCTTCTCTTCTATTACATTTTATATGAGGATCTGAAACCATTTAGTTTGACCCATATGCAAAATAGAGGAAATAAGAATAAACATACTTTTTCATAAATAAGTGTGTGAAACTTATTTATTATTAAGGTTTATATGCTTTGAATCTGAAGCAGCCTACAAATGACATACACCAATGAGCCAAACATTATGACCCCTCATGAACGAGATGAATGACATTGATTGTCTTGTTACAACAGCACATGTCAAAATCCAGGGTTTGTCAGATGGTACGTAAATAGTTGGTTCTAGCTGACATGTTTGATGCAGAAGTGTCAAAACCTAAGTGACTGTGACAACATCATAATTGGCAAATGAATGGTTGGAGCATCTCTGAAATGGCAAAGCTTGTGCAGTGCAGTGGTGAATACCTACCAACACTTGTCCAAAAAGGGACAAATCAAGAACCGGTGACAGAAGGCCCTCTGATTCACAAGGGCAACTAAGGCTATCCTGTGAACTGACAGAAGTGCTACTGTGGCAGCGGAATGCTTTGTCTTTGTGAAAGGTAGGCTATTACAAGTCTCTCTGAGAGCTCTTGTACAATCCATTAATCAACAGGTCGGAGCAGAGGGTCAGCATTATATTGGGTGGAAATTCTTGGCTTGGCTTCTTTTTATGCCAGCTTATTTCGTATAATTAAAAATTTAGCTTTGTACTACTCAACATGTAGCAGGCTGCTGTAAGTGCTATGTATGCTAACAGGTGGCCGGCGTTAAAATTTTTGATGGACTTGTCAGAATTTTGCAAACCTCTGGATTGGCATTTGGTAAAAAAAACCTTTAAATTTTTGTATATTTTGGATGTTTATATATATATTTATAATGCACGACATTGAAACAATCAAATATACACTGAATTAATTTGAAATTAATTGTAATTAGATAATTATATATGATCATAAACGTTGTTTCTCTGCTTTTCATAGTTTTGTATAATTTTGTGTTTTGTGTAAAAATGTAATTTATACAGGAATCGGTTAAAAAACTGCTTAAGGCTTGATCTTGAATGCAACTTGATTTGCTTTGCTCCCATTAGGACTAGGATTTGATTTGGTTTTAGATCACTTTAGACTTGAACTTGACTTGATCTCGACTAGCTGGCTTAAATTTCTCTTGGGCTCAACAAAAGTGGTTATGGTGTTGTACCATCAATACCAGGGATTGACAGTGTGTCGCCTAGCACTGTCCGCTATGTTGAGCCTATGGCAAACACACTAAGGACTGCTGCTTGACAAACACCGCCAGCCATTACATTAGTTTGCTTTAGCCACATGTTCAAATAATGAGGTTAAAGAGGGCTCAGTCATCAAATTGAAGCAATCAGCACATGTAACAAGGGAGCAGGTTAATAGTTTATTAGTAATAGGAGGAAGGGGTAATTAAAGATTTCTTATAAACCGGTTTGGAAATTCTAACCCTAACAAGAATATGTAAACAAAAAAAAAGATAGCGACTGTGAACTGCTTTGTGTGCTGCAAATATGACTGAACCTTAGGCTGGACAAGGGTGAATGAAGGACTTTGTGTTTTTTTATTTATATTTCTAAGGACTTCCTAAAGCATTCCTTTAACCCTGACCTAAAAAAAAACAGACCCGCTTTTCACATCACAGATTAAGAGCCTTTGGCTAAAAGGCCAATTGCTGGCGGGAAATCACTTTTTGTCCGTCACAAAAATAATCACAGTTATTACAATCACAGCCTGGCTGTTTACTGTTAACTCCCTAATCCCTTCAAGAAAATATTTTTTAATGCATGCTCTTAAAATGTCTGTAAAATGTAAAATATGTAAAGTGACCACATATGTAACATATGTAAATCAAGTTGAAAAGTTTATGCTACCGAAATTACTTTTTTCATGCTAGTCATATAGTAAACAATCACACTTTTCAATGAGGACCTAAGAGAGTGCTTGACTTTTAACATGATGCACACAAATCCAGTATTGTAACTTATGTTCTTACAAAAGCAAAAGTAACCCTGGGCCCAATTATTAATCTTAAAACAATAGCTTAGTTAAAATTTGAATTAGGACTGGATGTGGTTTAGGACTCATTATGATGGCAAAACCTCATTATTATGGCAAATGTGATGCTACTAGAGAGCCCAGTATGAAATACCTCTTCTTATATGACAGTAATACAGGCTGACCTAGTGAATTTAGACACAAAATAACAAAAATAAAAATTATAAAATGCCTAAAAGTTGAACCATTAACATGAGAGAATTCAGCCTCTTGTCGTATTATCCTGAGGTCCTAAGGTCTGTGTCTCCGCTTAAATGGATGCTAATGGATAATGTCACGGATAAAACTGCTGGTCATTGTCACCAATCATAAACTTGGAGAGAATTGACCCCTTCCATCTCTTTCTCTGTATGTGTAGGTGGTGGTACGTGAGCTGATGATACAATACTCCAGGCAGTTTAAGGACAGCATGGTGTCTGGTCTGATTAGAAACTGGACCAGCTCTGCCTCCGACAGCCTTCGGACCAGGTCCAAACCATCTTATATGGATTTACAATCACGGTCTGCTGAAAAAGTCTTCCATGTTTTTGCTGTCAATAAGTTTTCTGACATTTGATAAGGAACATGCAAAACATTACCAATGGAGCCTCATTTAAAACTATTTTATAAAGCTCTTAAAACAAATTAAGCAAATTATGCCTGACTCATTATCTTTTTGTAATTAAATAAAAGGCTAGTCACTGTTCTTTGTGTATTAATGATATCTATGTTGTGGTTAGAAACATACACTGTCAGTAGCCTAAAACACTTGCCTGTAAACCTGATGACGAAAAAGTTGCAGGTTCAAACCACCCACTTTCTACCAGTGTGTCCTTGAGCATGACACTCAACCCTCAGTTGCTCCGGGGGGACTGTCCCTGTAACTAATGATTGTATGTTGATCTGGATAAGGGCGTCTGCCAATTGCCACTTTACTTACTTACTTTACACTAAGATAACAATAAATATCGTCATATTGTTTGAGGAATAGTTGTATGCTCAACAAGATAAAAACTGCACATGTTAATAAGTAGTTAGTTCCACTAAGTTTACTCTATTGTTATCTACATTAACATTTTTTTTACTTCATAAAAAGTACCATTTAACTTTCCCTTGAGAGACAATAGGGTCAAAATGGAAGAAAGAATACAGTTACATAGACCAATACATTAGTTATTCATTAGGTAAAAACTGAATAATGTGATCATAATTGACTTCAACCAGGATTCCTTTTTTCCGTAAGCTGCTGGAAAATACTGGTTTGTAAGCAAATCAGGCAGAAATCTAACAACATAGGGAAATGAACACGAGGGACTGTGGCCAAACCTTAAAATACCCACAGATGCAGAGAAAGTAAGAGCAGCAATTGTTATTTGATGGATGTCCTGGTATTTTTTGATTTGCAGAGTGAAAATGAGCAGTCTCGCTGATGCCTTGTTTACACCAATGCTTCTCTTCCCTCTTGCAGTTTCCTCGGTTTCTCTGTGAACAAGGTGGGAGAATTAAGCTTCTTGCTGAAAGCCTTGAGCTACAGGGAGAGGGTCTTGCAGCGCAGCCTAGCTGCACGACTTTACGCTAAGGTCAGTGTCACTGTGGGCCCCTTTCAGATCGGCTGGGAAAAAAAAAAAGTTTCCTGTTCATGTTTTCAACTGTTATTTATTTTGTGGTGGCGGTAGGGTGGTTTAGGGTGGGGAGGAGAGTGTTGTTCAATGGCCTTTCTGCATGTACCCATTATTTTTTAACTGAGGCTTTATTTCATTAAAACATGTTAGTGAAGTTTGAACAGAATGTAACAATTTCCTTGAAGCAGCACTGTTTCACGACATAAGAATTTAAACAGAGTCTAATAAATCCTTTATAACACTGTTTGTCACCTTGAGCAGGTAGACAAGAACAAAGAGGAGTTTTTTGGTGCCTGGAATTCTTGTCTGCATCACGTAACTAGCCTTGCACTCGCACACATACACAAAGGTGAGGACTCCATCACTGCATACATGTAATTAAAACCATATTTGGTGGACCATGGACAACTTCATATTTAATAAAAGCAAAAATATATCCGTTTAAACAAAAAAGAGTGTGTGTGTGTGTGTGTGTGTGTGTAAAATATATATGTATATATATGTATGTATGTATGTATGTGTATGTGTAATGTACATATGTACTTATGAATGTTCTGTGTTGCAGTATGTTGTAAACCAAAGAGCTATACAAGTCTTATACCCCCCCACACACCACCACCACCGATACTAAATTTCCATTCTCTCATCCTCCTCCCACACACACAGATAGCAGTGCACATACAAGAACTTGCACTTCTTACAGATGTGAGTGATAAGAGGGCAATTATTCTTATGCCACACCACAGTTTCAGTCTGTGCTTATTATTATGCAAATCCATTTAAATAAGTTTTAAAAACTGGTTCAAGAAAAATTATTCTTGTTCTGTTAAGTTGTTAAGTAGCTGCGTATGCCATGTAGTGGCGTAGCTTATGTAGATTATTCTTATATTTAACTTTGTTCTCTGTGATTTACTTAATTTCTTCTCTTTTAGTTATAATGAAGACAATTACCATTGTCTTCTTTAGTTGACTAGAAGTAGCCAAGAGAGGTCAAACAGATAAGTGAGGTAAGTCACCTGCTAAATCACCATTGCTTGATTCTTATTGCTAAATCCCTTCTAGTGACCTTGGAGCAGTTTGCACTGGCCGTCCAAGAATGCCAGGTGAAAGATGACCATGACTTGCTATGCAAGGTAAGTGTGAAAGAAGATTTCCATTCAGCCATACACTGCACTGCAAGCACCTCTCTTCTTTTTTTGACTCATCAGACATGGCCTATGGAAAGTTCTCAGAAGCTGTACAAACCCTTTTTGTTTGCCCACAGTGAAGACATACGAGGTTCCATAGAGTCTTTCAGCAGTGGAAAAAAAGCAGTGTACCTGTTTACCATGAGCTCTGGACATATGTCTGTTTGGGCACTGATGTGGGGTAGCAGTGAACATTTTGAAACCGCTAATTCTAAAATAGATGGGGCCCCTCTATACTTTTGACTTTTAGCTCCATTTTGCTGGTGTACAGATGCACAATTTATGTCTGTCATCCTTCAGCCTTCATCATTTTCTGACCACAGAGCCACTACTGACTGGATATTTTGATGGGTAGATGACTCCTAATCTTATACTGATACTGATGTGTGAAAACGTACAGTATGTGTCACAGCTCCGCTAAGAAAGGTCCATTGCACAGTTTCATCTTGACAGCAGAGGTTCTGTGGTAGGGGGTGGCAGACAAACTGTATATGACGACAGATGGTTTTGTTTTCCTTCAATTATTTTCCTTATTGAAGTACAGTGGCCCTTATAGTCATGCGTGAATGCACCGCAGCGTGAACAAAGAGAAAATCTTTCTCTGCATTCAACCCATTCAGCCATGTGAAGCACTGAGCAGCTACCTGCAGTGTGTGGGCACGGTACCTTGTTTGAGGGTACCTCAGTAATGCCATTGGCAGTCCTGAGATTCAAACCCACAATCTCACTAACCACCAGGCCATCTGCTGCCCCAGGCCACCATTTGCATTTAGTTCTAAACCTAAAGCTTAGAACATTTAATGTATTTTCCCTATGCCTTGTTGAACTGACAGAAGGTCTTGCAATCACATCAAATTAACACATTAAGTAAACACTGAAAATAAAATTGTGTTAATCTGGACTGCTTATTGAATGAGGCACAATACAGGACAGCCATTTGGAACAGATGTCATTATTATACACCTCTCAGCCATAGCATTAAAGGAGACATATTACGCAAAACTCACTTTTTGTATCCTTTTGTATTTCCATTTGGGTCTCTACTGCTCCTATACACACGTCAAGCGCGAAAAAAACATCCATTCGTTTTCTGTGAATCAATTAAAAGATTTTGGTGTCAGGAATCATATGCTTCCACGAGCCGTTTGGACGGCCCCCCATTTTGGCACAATAATGGGGAAATTTGCATAGAACCACCCCTCATCTGTCGAGCCTCCACCCACTAGATTAGTTGAAGATCCGCTATTTTTGTCTGTTGGTTTTATGAACACGCATAAGATGCCGAGCGCTATGGCTGCAGGCAAAGGCAAGTCACTCATGAAGTATTGTGTTCATCTTGCTCTGGGTCCGACTCAGGGTTGAACATATAGGGCTGGATAGCGCCTCTGTTTTCTGCCATTTAGTCATTAGCATGGGATGGGTGGGGCGTGGCCAGCAACAGCTTATTTGCATAAAAGTGACAGAGCCTTTAAACGGCTCATTTGGAAGGGGACTGAAACGGTCAAGAATAAAGCTGGTGAGATCTCTTTATGTGAGAGTGATTTTGTGCAAAGAACTTCAGGAACATTTTTAGTATAGCCCATAGACCTATTATAACTAAAGTGAGTTTTGCATAATATGTCCCCTTTAAAAGTACCTGCCTAATGTTGTGTAGATTCCCCTTATGCCACCAAAGCATCTCTGAACCATTGAGGCATGGACTTCACAAGACCTCTGAAGGTATGCTGCGGTACCTGGCACCAAGACATTAGCAGCAGATCATTTACATTCTGTAAGTGGTGAGGTGGGGCCTCCATGGATTGAACTAGTTTGCCCAGCACATCACACATTGGATTAAGATCGGCAGAATTTGGAAGCCAGTTTTGAAGGCCACCTTGAACTCTGTGTCAAACAGTTCCTGAATAGTTTTTGCAGTGTGGCAGGTTGCATTATCGTACTGTAAGAGGGAACTGCCATTAGGGAATACTGTTGCCATGAATGGGTGTACCTGTAGGATTAGGTAGCTGGTACTTTCAAAGTAACATCCACATGAATGCCAGGACCCAAGGTTCCCAAGATGAACATTGCCCAAAGAATCACATCTCTCCCCCTTGCCTCCTTTCTGTAGTACATCCTAGTGCCATCTCTTTACTAGGCAAGCAATGTACACACCTGATTCTTTACATTATATAAAAGAAAATGTGGTTTCTCTCAAACCATGACACATTCTCCCATTGCTGCATGGTCCAGTCCTGATGCTCACATGTTAGTTGTAGGCATTTTTGGTGGTGGATAGGAATGGACACTCTGACAGGTCTGTGTCAGTATGTGGGACCAAATCAGACAGTCTAGAATTTTGTAAAATTAAATGTTGTTTGGGGCAAGTGTGTGTGTCAAATGTGTAAGAACACTGTCGGTGTTTTTTTCTATTTTTTTATTATAATGATTGGTGGGATTCAAACCTTCCGATTACAGGAGCAACACCTCTATCCAACAGGCCACTGGCTGCCACACAATATTCGTGAGTCTGTTTATTTAGCTAAGTTACAAATGGATGCAGGAGGAAAATAAATAGCCATCAATGGCTCTGACTATAAACTTTGTTGCTGTTTGTGTTCTAATGTGAGTGTTCTAGTTCTTTAGAATTTCCTATTCGCATTGATCTCTAGCACAATACAATATAGTTGGGGTGGACAGTATAGACAGTTATCATTTATATCACTACTGTTTTCCACTATAAAGAATAAAGAAACAATTTCATAACATAATTCAGTAGCAAGAACAAAGTCTTGTTCTTTTTTTTTGTAATATCTTTTAAAAATTTTCTTATCTTAAGATCAGTATCTTTTTTTTTTTTTTTTTTTGCTTTTTATAACCTTAATTACAAATACTGTGTGTAGTACTTAACTGCATTTTTTCCTTTACTGCATAGTAGCTTCTTCAGTTTCCTTTTCATGGCACTGGTTCTTTGTCTTGTATGACATCTCTCCCTGTTTGTTTTTACTTACCCACTCATTTTCAGTTCTAGTTTGCATGAATTTTCCTGGTCTTTAAAATGGTATTTCACTGTCTGCTGTGTGTAAAAACTCCTTTACGCAAGCTCTTTCTAGTGGCATGATTCAAATAGTAAGCAACAAAAATAGATTAATGTGCACACGCCCTCTTTTGATGAGTATTACCTAAGCTGATCAAGATCGTGTTTTAATTGTCTTACAGGCAGGGCTGTTGTGGTTTCTTTGTTTTGGGCCAATCAGTGCAAAGCGTATATTATGAGACCGTATCATACCTGTATTAATTTTTATGCCTAAAAAGGATCAGTTGTTGTGAAAAGCATGGTATTACATGCTGGAGTGCAGGAAAAAAAGACCTGGTTTCTGAGGGAGTTGGAATGTTGAATTGACCTTTTAGAGTACAATTGTCTGTTTTTTCTGGACCACCTATCACATCAGTGTGATGGTATTCAGCACGGATGACTGTTAGCTGATAGCTCCTTCAAGCTTGTTAAACTGGCAGTGACAGTGCATTAACAGAGAGTTGGGGAATCCATGTGCTATGTGGTGTTGTGTGACCAAAAGGATTACATAATTAATTTCAGAAGTCAAGCCAAGAAGGTGTTAGTGTTATTTAAGCCATATGCACGTACACAGCAAAACAAAAGTGTTTCTCCAGGACAATGGTGTAACATGAAATAACAAGAAAACACAGGACAGGACTACGTAGAATGCAAAAGAGCAATATTTTACAACACAGTGGCAAACAATACAATACGACAGGACAGAGTACAGTGCAGCTGACAAAAGCAGTAACAGTGAGGGTTAAAAGAATACTGTATTCTAGCAGCAGAGTAATTAAATGTGCAAAAAATGCTAAAGTTTCTGAGAGAATAGCTATAATGAAAAAAACTGTTGAGCCAAAATTAACATAAAATGTCAGCTACATGATAAAAAATGTAACAGAATATAAATAAAGGAAATGGTACAGGGCAAGTTTGTTTATGGGGGATGGCAGTTCTTGTTTATGAGGAACAGTTTGTATGTGTGTTTTTACGAGGAAGAGCTGTTCAGGTGTGTGGGTGGAATCTTGCAAAAACAAAACAGATAAGCTTAATTGATTAGATATCTGTGTCCATGTGTACAACAATTTATTTTTTGAGTTTTATTTTGTGCAAGTTTTTGTGCTTTCATCTCTTGTGTCACTCAGCCCTGACTCTAAGATCTGCACACACTGCTTGTCATCCCCAACTACTTTTTGTTAAGTACAATTCAACTGTATGAGCACTGCATTGAGGAGAAAACAGGAGTGTATTTTGTGGGGTGTTTACTAACTGCTGCATGTCAGCAGACTTCAATGTGATTGACTATAGTGGTTAGTGGTGTTGAGCTGAGCCCCTGCGATGACACTTCACAGGGTGCCAACTTTCTGTGAAACAAACATTGTTTATTTTAGGACTGTGAAAAGCTGTGACATTTACATTCACAGCCATAAAAAAACCAAAAAAAAAAACGTGAGCCTAAACTGTGATCAGAGAATCCATATTTTGGCATTATGGGTCTAAATCTCAGGAACGTATTTTGATTTTGTGGGAACTCAAATTGAGCTGTTATCTCGAAAAAACAAATTTTAATTTTCTTAAAATCTCAGGAAAAACATTTATGTTGTGATAATGACAAAAATAACTTGGGACTGAGAGAAAACAAATACAATTTTACTCGTTATCACAGCAACGCTGGATTTAAAATGCTTCAAATAAAGTGCAGGAACTGTTGTAACTTTTCAGAATGGTTATAGTGCTGTAAATTCTTCGGAGGTCTGCAGGTTGAGGAGGCTGAAGCACCCCACGGTAAACACGGCTACCTCTGAATCTCTTGAAAGTCTTGTTGATATTCGGGTCTTCATTGTGGTCATGAACCTTTCAAGATTCTCTCTCATACCCAGTGCTGTAATTGGTCAGTCCAGTAAGATAATCATGATTGAACAACTGGTTCAGCCAAGAATTCAGCAACGTACTGTTTCAGTATTAGGTTCATTATAGAGGAGATATTGTTGCTATTATCCAATTACTGCATAAACCCTGGGATGTTAAAGGCTAGCATGGCAGGAGCTGTTAAATGCTAGGCTATACTGTATAAAAGCATGTATGTAGAGTGTACGTAGGAGAGTATGTAGAGCCAGGGATATGGCAATAGACAAATCATTAGGTGAAGTGGATTTATATGATGAACTAGGCTTTCCAGACACTTAATGGTCTCTGAAGTGAGTACTGCTTGGTTTTGGTCATTTAGGCCATTGAGACAAAATGTTTTTTTTGTGCTGTATTCTGTGTATTTTTGTAGTGATTTTTTGTAATCAGGTCTTCTCCTTTGATAACCTGATTTCTCATGACTGTCATTGTATTAATTATTAAGAATTATCTATTTGAGAAAGCATACAAATGCTAAAGTTATGCAAGTGTTACTCTTATCTGGTGCACATTTCATAATAGTACACACAGCAGCCTCATTAATGAAGCAGGTTAATATAGGTATCACACTATTATCTGTAGAAAGTCGCTTTAAAAAACATTTTATGCCATCAAACAAAGGTGCAGATTTGACTGATACTTCAAACCAATATTTGATGACACAGAAGGAGAAGACCGTTTGGGATGCTGGGCTGCTGCAGTAAAATATGTTTCTCTGATGCTAAATCTGTAGCCTATGGATATCTACTTCCGTGTTAGAAACGTTCTCGTGCCAGCGGAAATGTGTTACTGTGTTTGGTCACCGCCGCCTTTGCCCTTGTCATTATAACTACTGCGTGTTCTATGTTGTGTGTTTGTGTGTTTTATCTAAATTTAAATTTGTGCTTTTTATGTTATTCCAATTACAAAGTTTTAGAAAGCCACTATATAAATGGACCTTTTATATTTTAAATACAGTGGATTGCTGTAAAAATAGTACATTTCAGGAGATGCAGGTCAAGCTTTTTGTCAAAGTTAAAATGTTGCATTTTAAAATAATGTAATACTGTTTATCTATTAAAAATATTTGCACAGAAATACTGAGAAAGCAACCAGTGCTTTATGCAGTATTGAAGTCTGTGGGCTTCTCAGCATTGCTTGTGGTTTTCTTAAGTTGCCTTTAATTTTTCATCTTCAGCTTATTTAAACTGTACCCGATTAGTTTCTAAAGTGATTATTTACATCATTGGTTTATTAGGTCAATAGTTAATTTTGATGTTAAATATTTAAGATTATACAAATTCAGTTCCAACATTTTTCCACCTTTGAACTAGCCATGCCTTTAATTTAAAAAAAGAAATAAAAACAAAGGCTTTTTATCAATAGCAAAGCAACAGATCTTCTGCATTTCTCTCAGAAATTTGAAACATGTAAAAACTAGAAAGAACTATAAAAATAGAAAAAACAAAGCTTAGCGGTAATACTAGATGTATCATAATCACACCTGACAAACAGCCTCACATTGGTCCTGAACACTTTTAAAAAAGTGTTTATCTGTCCACACAACAATACAGACAATGGAGTTTAAAAAAAGAACTGTTTTTTTTTCTAGGCGGGAGGCCAAAATGCAGAGGGGAAAATGCGTATCCAAGACACGCTGTCTACCATGCTAACTGAATAGCCTAGTTTTATTATTCTTCTTCTTTTAAATATCTGTATTTTTCTTGCACTTTTAAAATTCTTTGATTGATATTCTATTTTTGTTTTTTTTTGCTTGCTACTCTTTTTATGCTTTCTGATTCATTTATATTTTTATTTTGTACCTGTAAAGCACATTGAATGACCTTTGTATATGATAATGTGCTTTATAAATAAATTTGACTAATTTTACAGTTTCAAAATGTCTTTTAAGATGAAGGTTAAGCCGAGCCAGTTTGACTGCACTACAGTTTTGGCTGTAGCAACTGCTATGGAACAAAGCGACTAATTAAACCAATATCCCTATTGACAGTGAAGTGAAGCCTTGCAGACAGTGTGGATAGCGCATTATTTACTTGAACACTCTATATGCCTGTTGTTGGGTTATAGATGATCTAATGAACCAGACACAAAATAAGGGATCATTTTCCTTTAGAATGTTATTTACGTTTATTTACGTTATTAATAAATTGCAGCTAAATTTGTCTTGTCAATGAGGGGATTCTTCATCATGTGGTTATATATCCATAACCACTCATTTTGAGCTTATACACACTACTTTCGTAACCCTGTTCAACTGCTCCCGTATACACTGATCCCCTGCTCTTGTGACTGAGCTGTTTCATATAATGCACATTTGAAACAACATGCAGCTCAGTGGAAACAGAGAGAGGGATTGACAAAGTAAGGTAGATCTTCTGCATGCTCGGTGACAAGGCAAGTAGTCAGTTTCTGTCTCTGTGTGTTGTGGCAGGATGTGATGACCTGTCATATGAGCAAACAGCAGTGATGCAGAACCCTGCTGGGTTTAGAGCTGAGGGAGGCCCTCTGGAGAGCAGTCTAAAGGTCATATGATCTTTGCTGGGTCATGAGGTCTGTAGTGTATGATTCATATGATAAGTCTTTTAAAAGTAAAATGCACTGCATTCTGTACAGGTTCCATCTTTTTTAGGTGAACTACCTAACAAACCATTTGTTGTAGATCATTTGCACTTAACAGTTATTTTTCCAACAAGTAGTCTTTTTGCTAGCTTGATAGAAAAAAATAAAACTCAGCTGGTAAAACAACACAGAATACAACTGTTCAGAATGCCTATTGAACAAGACAAAATATTAACAGTAAATACAGATCAGTAAATACACAGTAAAATAAATAGTAAGTACGCTTTTCACGGGGGTTACGTTGCAAGAGCCCCCGCGTATAGTGAAAAACCACGTTGTTGTGATGTGGTTTTTAAAATGCCTAAACGTGCCTATTTCTATAGTGTAAACCCTAAATGTGCCCCCATATATGCTCCCAAAACACTTACATTTCATTTTAACCTCATTAGCCTTAAGGAAAATCTAAAAGGAAAAGGTAAACCTGTATTCGTATTGTACAGTTTACACACTGAATTTCTGCAGTGCTAGAATGTAAAATATCGACGTTACCCCTGTATAGACTGCACTGTGCGTTTTCTTTGAATGGGCGTTTTCTTTGGTATGGCTGTAATTTTCTTTGGTATAAGCAGGGGAAATACAGTAATGCATGAATTTAATTTACAGTAATAAAAATACAGGGCTTTAAGAACAAAATGAAAAACACAGAACACTCGAGATGTTTCACGGGGGAAATTCTGGACTGCAGCATCACAGGGCAGCAGCGAATCAGCAGCAAGGACAAATAAATAACGTTCTGGGATTGGCTGCTTTCAAACCTCCCACCTCTGAGTACAGCTGACTGTGACATCCGGGCATTGTGCGCCACACCCCCTTGTCCTCATGTTGCTTGTTTATGTTTGGGGCGGCGCTGAGCAGTGGAGGTTCATTCCGTTTAGGTGTCTGATTGCCTTGGTAACTGCCACGTGGCACACGAGGCCCGGATGTCACAGTCGGTTCTACTCAGAGGCAGGAGATTCGAAAATCCGCGATGGCCTGAAATCGCGACCGCTGATCCGTGTGAAAGGGGGGAGGGGGGGTTACTGTATATATACAAAACTACAACAGGGAATTTTGCAAGTTCAGTTTGATGTGTGTTACTGAAACATTGCTGCATGAGCATGTTCCTGACTCGTGTGATTGGGCAGACAGAACGCTGTGTCTGCCCAAAAGCACATGAGGGTGGAACTCGCTTTTTTGTTAATGAGTGATGGTGCCACCCATGTCACATTGTGAGTAAGGAATGGGTCTGCGGCCTGGATATTGAGCTGATCGCAGTAGGGCTACATCCGTACTGTCTGTGCTAGAGAGTTCTCACATATGATTGCCGTTGGTGTTTACTTTCCTCCATTGGCCAAGCGATGACAGTATGGGATGTCATCCTCTCTGCAACCACGAGACCCCAGACAAGGCACCCAGGTGCTTCTATCCTCATCTCCGATTTCAACCTCTTCCTTCTGAACAAGTCACCAAGCGCCTTCTCACAGTTTGTGGACTGTCCCACTAGAGAAAACAAAACACTGGACCTGCTGTATGCTAATGTCAAAGAAGCATACAGCTGCACAGCCTAGCTACCTAAAAACTTCTGGTGAAGAAGCAGCCAGCCGTTGTCAGGAAGTGAGGGAGTGATCAAAGAAGACCAGAGCTACATGGTGAGGACATTGAAAGCCTTACGGACTGTTCACAGAGTACATTAGTCAAAGTTAAAGTGAACTTTGTCATCTTAACCTTATACAAGGATACAGAGACGAAATGGCGAAGCTCAGGTTCCACAGTGTACAGTGTAACAGAAATAAGACATTGTGATACAAAACAAAAACAGTGTATAAAATTATAAGTATAAAATAAGATAAGGGTGAGATTTGACCTGTCCTGAGTGTGTGGACAGCTCACCGTGAATTATAAATATAAGTAAGACAAAATGTGCAATGTTTGAAGAAATGTGCAAAAAGAATTACCAGTATAGCCAGTATAAACAATGTAACAGTATCAAACGGTATGAGACAAGTGAAAATAGCAAGAGTTGTGCAGAGTGTAGAGAATATTACCGGTATATAGACAATATAACTAGTATAGACAGTATGACAGTATCACCAAGTATAAATAGCAGGTTTGGGTTTTATGGGTTTTAAGGCTTATGTGCGACTTTTTTATGTGCATTAGTGTATGGTCAGTGTAAACAGTTTGTACGGGGGAAAGGGAAGTGAGGGGGTCCCTCGGGGCAGCTTGGTGTTGAGGAGCCTGATGCTGCTGTATCTGGTGGCAGGAGTGTGAATAGTCTGTGTGAGGGGTGGGAGGGGTCCTGCCCAATGCCGCAGGCCTAAAGTGAACTTCATTGTCATCTTAATCTTATACAAGGATACAGAGAGACGAAATGGCGAAGCTCAGGTTCCACAGTGTACATATAGTGTGCAGAATGTCTCCTCTAGTGAGGGTAGAGGCACCCCAATAATGTCCTCTGCTGTCCTCACTACCCTATGCAGGTGCTTGCAGTCAGACATGTTGCAGTTACCGTACCAGGTAGTGATGCAGCTGGTCAGAACATTTTCGATGGTCCCTCTGAAGAATGTGGCGGGTATGGGAGGTAGAAGGCTTGCTCATTTCAGCTGTCTCAGGAAGTGAAGTCTCTGCTGAGCTTTCTTTGTTAGGGAGGTGGTGTTGCTTGTCCATGTGAGGTCCTCAGTCATGTGCAGACCAAGGAACTTGGTGCTCCTAACAATCTCCACAGCAGAGCCATTGATGTTAAGTGGGCAATGGGTTGGACTTGATTTTCTGAAGTCCACAATCATCTCTTTTGTTAACACTGTACCAGTGAAATCCATGCTCTGCTTCCCCAACACGGGTTACCATAGACATCAAAGCCTTACTGAACGAGAAGAAGGAAATATTCAGTTCAGGAGACAGGTAGGCAGCCAAGGAGGTATAAAGGTGTCTGTCTGTGAAGTTAAAGGAGGAAAGGGACAGTTACAGGAGAAAGCTGGAGGAAACCCTGCAACAGAACAACACCAGCGATGTGTGGAGAGACATTAAGGCAATTACAGGCTTCAAGTCCAGCAGCCAGGGGACTGATGTAGACGTTGAGAGTGCTAATGAGTTTAACCTGTTTTTTTTAACTGGTTTGACAGTAGGCCCAGCTCAGTGTTTCCTCCAGCTCCAGCATGACCCTCAAGGCACCCAGCACTCCTGCTTCTCCATCAGTGCATTGCCAGAATGCAGATCTCCATCATACCTCTGTCCTTCCCCCACCATCTCACCTGCTAGAGCCTCCACCCGCTCTCCTCCTGCCGATGATGACTCTGACATCCATGGACCATCCGTCACCATCACTGAGGACCAAGTGGGGGAGAGAACTATGCAGACTCCATCCTGCCAAAGTGCTGGGCCCAGATGGTATAAGCCTAACAGTGCTCAAGGGCTCCAACTCCCAGCTATATGGAGTATTGCTTCAACTTGAAGATCCTCAGAACAACCTAGTGTCCCATAGAACTACAGGCCAGTTGCACTTAACTCACACAGCATGTCTTTGAGAGTCTGGTCCTGGACACCCTCCACCTGGTTAGGCCAGTGCAAGATCCCCTCCAGTTCACCTACCAGGCCAAGATCGGAGTGGATGATGCAATCATCCATCTGCTGCACCATGCCTAGAGCAACCTAGACAAGCCAGGATGATACATGAGAATCATGCTCCTTGATTTCTCCAGTGCCATTTAGCCTGCCCAGCTGGCAAGTATAGGTTAATGCTCCCTTAGTCTTGTGGATTATGGACTACAGTGGTATGCAAAAGTTTGGGCACCTCTGATAATTTCATGATTTTTCTTTATAAATCATTGGTTGTTTGGATCAACAATTTCAGTTAAATATATAATATAGCAGATGAACACAGTGATATTTGAGAAGTGAAATGAAGTTTATAGGATTTACAGAAAGTGTGCAATAGTTGCTTAAACAAAATTAGGCAGGTGCATAAATTTGGGCACCCTTGTCGTTTTATTGATTTGAATACCTTTAGCACTAATT
>JBBJLS010077079.1:0-26880 GCA_037577275.1 Bryconaethiops microstoma
AATAAGAAACCCAGAATACATTGATTACCCAAAAGAAAGTATAAATGAAAGAAAATAATGACCATATAAATTTTCCCCGACATATGCTACAAATGTTACGTGTTAAAAAACATATGTAAATACATTTCTGTTCCATTAGCCTGTTCTGCAAATGATTATGTTGACAATTTTTCCCCCCCAGCTGAATACCTGCGTGAGAAGGGAAAATGAATCACTCAAACTATTCAGGTAAGGATTTCATTAGAAATACACAAATATAAGGTAAAAAAACATTGAGCAGGATGCAATACAGTAAACCTCCGTTAATTCGCGTTTTCAGAATTTGCGGCTTCAGTCGTTCGTAGACTAATAATTGTTTGCGGAACCCCCCGCAAATTTACGGAAACCGCAAATCTCCTCTGCATTTTTTTTTTGCTTATTTTGTGGCAATATATAATTTTCATGCATGTTAGTGCTAAATTAAGAAAAATATAATTTACATACATTTTTAGTACTGTCAAAAGAACACAAAGAAAACAGGTCTTGGGATGGTGAAATACCCCTGTACTCAGAGAGCTTTGAAAGTAGCCAATCCGAGAGCATTATTCATTTCTCCTTGCTGCTGATTGGCTGCTGCCCTGTGATGCATCTCTGGCAGATGCAATCCAGGATTCCCGTATCATAATCGTTTCCCGCGTGTAGCTGTCTTTTACATTTTTCAAGGGTAATGTATTAAGCTGAGTTTAAAATGAAATGAAAGTGTTTTGGGAGCATATTTGTGGGCGTATTTAGGATTTAAACTGTATATATATATTTTTTTTTACCGTATCACAAATTCGTGGTTTTTCAGAATTCACGGGTGCTCTTGGAACGTAACCCATGCGAATTTCGGGGGTTTAATGTATATTTTAAATGCTTTACTAGAAGAGCATTATTATCTTAAAGCAAATGTTAGCTAGTTCATATGTTTTAGCTGAGTAACTGATGTGTCTTTCTTGGAGGAAATCTTTTTTCTCAATTTTCTCCCCAATTTAGTCCAAAGGCCACCGACTGGGACATCCCCAATCACACAAGACTACCAACACTAGAAGATAAAAGCTAGTCAATGAAGGTCAACAGCAGTTTTTCAAAACGCTGTTAATGCAATTTCATATGACAACTCAACATGCTTGGAGTAGAACGCCAACTGCCAGCTGCCCCGATCAGGACAATCTTGAGAAAAGTAAAAGAACTCGATTCCGTGTTCATGTAATTATAAGATTTTATTATACATGTTCAGTTTTGGCATCATATAACAACACTTCTTTATTCTTTTTACATCCTCATTTCAGACTAAACTAGAACGAAAACTCAACTGCCACAACTTTGACAATGAAATCTTTCACAGAAAGAATATGAGAATTCCACTGAGACCAAAGATAAGTAGAAGATGACACAGGTTACTAACACAGTGGTGCTGAAATGAGAAGTAGCACTGACATCCTAAAGCGTGAGTCAGGTTAGCTTTTATAGAATTTAAGTAGAGGTAACCAGAACTCAGTGATGGCACTGAGCTCAGCACCCAAATGAACTGCACTGTTGGACAAGGTTTCTAGACCAAAGCAAATGCTCTGGAAGAGACATGGCAACTACAGTTTTCAATTTGATCATTCACAGTGTGATGGTTTGTAGTGGTCTACATATCAGTATGATAAAACAATATGTTTGTATCACATACTGAACCAATTAAAGACTTTTTCTCCTGAAAAAAAGAAAATACAAATTGCATTTTAACGTTGCACATAATCAGTACTTGCAATATTTTTTTTTTAACACAAAAATACACAGTTCTTTTTCAAACATTTCTTTTGCTGCAAACATTTCTGCAGCTACATTTGTCTAACAAATTCAGTGCTTGTTCATTTTAACATATGTGCTGGCTGTTCTATGATAAAACACTTAACTGAAGTTACAGTTCTGCTTAAGCAGTTTAGCACTAAAGCACCCAGCCTTCGAGAATATTTTTTAAACTGTACCATTCAAACCCTCTATTTTCACATTCAAGTAGTACAGTAAATGCATCATCACTCATCAAACACACATTTTCCATCTATCCCTTTATCAAATGTTTCTCAACCAACACATACTGCATACCACATGCTTATTCCTTAAAGGACAAATATAGCATCTTTTTCATCTTAATGTTAAGAATTTAGTGCAGAAAATACTAAATGAACTATAAAAATGAACTTTATTACAGTCACAACCTTTGAAGATATCTTAAGTGTGACTAAGAGACATAACTTGGGGAAACTTTGCGACCCTGAGTTCCTTCCTATTGCAAGTCTAAGTCTAAGACTATGTGGCTAAGAAGCATTTAGCAACTGATCATTTGTATAAACCTTGCAAAGAATGAAACCAGACATCCAAATAAAGGAATGGTAAGTAGCTTAAAAACAAATAGTTACAATTCTGTGCTGTGCTGTGGTTTCAGTGAGAAGTCACTAAAATGCAACTCAGAAAAACTCAGGAAATGCAAATAAGAAAAAAGTAATGTACCATTACAATTACAACACTGATGTTTTTGTTTTCTTTACATTTGTAACATAATTGTTCAGGACATGCACAAACAAGATGCATAAGGAATAATGCTGCAAAGTGATCAAATAAGATACTTATGATATGGAAATACTTTTTGACCTGAGACTACTGCTGGCTTCCACTCCTTCTCTACAATATCAATAATGTCTTTACAATGGGTTTCTCAAAACGATTAAGGTAAATATTGTGGATAATATGCATTTTCTGTCAAATTTTTATTAGTGTCAGTGTAAGATTCAAATATGATGGCCACTGTAACTGTGCTCTAGCAGTTACTGACGTGAAAAAAACTGCATGTTTTAAGTGTACTATAATATATTGTAAAGATTCAAGGCAGGACTTGCACTGCAACAATTAAAGCAATATTCCAAGTAAATAAGTGACATGCTGTCAGAAAGGTAATGTTACTTGTGCATCAGGAGGGCAGACATGGCATTATTATGTTAGTTGTACTACAGTTGTAGGCAAAGGTTTAGGCATCACCGGTCAAATTAGAAGTTTTGTTTATTTTCTAAGTGAAAAGAAGTTAATACAACATCTGCATGGAACAAACTTAAATACGACACAATTCCATTTACACACCACCGTGTTTTTTGCTGAATATATTGAACAAAAACTACAATAAAATATACGTGTAGGTTGGGGCACCATTTCAATCATTCTTCTGTGTTTTTTTTTTTGTGTGTGTAAAGAGCTTATCTGTCTCATTAGGCCTTAATACAGCCTAATACATTCAATCCTCTCAGTTGACTAAAGATCTGAAACCAGAGATAACTGACTTTTGCAAAGCAAGAGAAAACTATATATTTAAAGACTTCATGCCTGTAATATTGAACTTTGGCTACAGTCACCAAAGGTATGTTTAAAAAAAGGAGCGACATTTCAATAAAAGAAGTTTATTATGGGAGTGGCTCCATCAACAAATTCGTAAAGACCTGTGAATATTTCTGAAAAGCATTCTATAAGGAAAAGGCTGTTGGCTAGCTATGAGAAATGTTTAGAGGCTGTGATATCAGCCTAAGCACATGAAACAGTTCATTTATTATTGTCTTTCAGCATGTTCAGCAAATAACTGATAACTGTGTATAAGCAATGTAGAAATGTCATATTTAAGTATACTCCATGCAGAGGTGATGCCCACTCCTTGATATACAATTGTACTGAGAATTGTACTGAGAATATAGTACATGTGTACTGTTTGTTGATCCTCAGCTGTTCTCTGCATCCTGATCAGGCTTGTCTAGCTCTGGTAGCTGCTCTCTCCAGTAGGTGAACTGGCTGTAGGTGTCTGAGCAGGGAAAGTCAGAGGTATTGCCTCTGATCAGTAGAGGGAAGACATGATCAACCACCTCACACAGACGCCCATACCTGGCAGGAGAATGGAGAGGAGCTTAGTTTACCCTCATCCTGCTAACAGAATCAAGCAATAACAAACAGCATGGCAAGTGACATAACTAATATCTTAGGGGGGGCATTATAAATAATAGCTCCACCTATTAATAGCTCTACCTATTAAAATAATCTCCAATTAAAATATAATCTTTAATTGTATTTATAACATAAATAAAATGCCTGCACAGCAGTACAAGGGATCCAGTATAGGCATTAAGGAGCCTCGTTGCCTGCGCGGCTGGTAGATACACCACTCAATATGAATGTAGAGGTTTCACTAGTCATGCTACTTAAGAATGGCTGTGTTTTTCATAAAGCCTGTCCCAAAGTGCACATTTGGGGTTTGTTATTTGTGCATTGATGCACTTACCCGATGTATTTCTGCATTAAAACTACTGGTATGCATTTCATCCTTGTGACATGGCTGGTTCACAGTGTAAATGCTCTTCCCTAACATTTGCTAAACAATGTGTTACAGTGTCACTAACATTTAGCCATTTGTCCAGTGAAAGGCAGTAGCTCTAACCTTTCTCACTGATCTACTTTGGCTGAAAAAATCTAATTACCTACAGGTAGTTCTTCTTTACTTACGGTGCTAGAAAATAGTTTTCCAAAATCCATTTGATATTCTTTTTAAAATTCATGTAAAGCACATTGCCTTCGTGTATGAATTGTGCTATATAAACAAGCACGCCTTGACCAACGCGTAAAATATACTTAGCCAAGTATCTCTCCCAAATACCATTTGAAGGCACATAAGTGCAAGCACACAAAGTGTGAACTTTGGAACATGTGGAAAGAAAACATGACACAAAGGAGCCCTAGCTTTATTTCACTCCTGACCACGTTAACAATATAGATAATTAGCCCCTTTAAGGAAGTAGTACACACTTACGAGGATATGTTGGTCTTAGCATGTTCTTGGATGAGCTCTCCTTTAGGGTTCACAGTGAAGATTCGGTTCAAGGGCACTCCCACCTCCTTATATGAATACACATCCTACAGAAGAACAACTGGTCAAGGCACCAGCTGGCACATGCTTCCATTAAGCAAAAACAAAGTGTCTGAAAATGTTGCTTACATTAACAATGTCAATGTTTATATTTTCAGTTTATTAGAGCACTTAAGTTATATAATACTTACAATTATAAAAGTACAATATTTGAAACAAATGTTTGAAACAAAAGTTGTGGTATATATAACAAAGCTTATAAATCAGCACCAAGCTAACCTGCTGGTCATAACATTGAGGTCTTACGTCTCTAATAACTAATTTGCTGGATTGTATTGCATAAGGTATTGGCCAGTTCAAGATCTGTGCAATTAAATACGATGTCTAAATACCCTTTATAACAACTTGTTTGATTTTGGTTCTCAATGGTCTCTCATTTTCCCCAACATCCACCATCCCCTTTCCCTACTATAGCAAAGTTTTGGATGTCTTTCTCTGTGTCCAATGTGCTCTGCAGTCAGAGAAAACTACAACTTATTAAGGATTCAGTCAAATGTTTGGTTGAGCTATGTGACTGTACTTGCCGAAACATCTGTTCAGGAAGGATATCTGCATCTGTGTGTGTGTGTGTGTGTGTGTGTGTGCGCGTGCGCGCGCGTGCAATGGTATGTTTAATACCATTATTTCACATTATTTCCATACAGGGATATACAATTCGCACAATAGTGCATTACTCTAATGAATGCTCTATCAGTTGTTCCAGTTGGTACTTACAGTTTCTCTGTTTCCAAAGGCAGCATAGAAAGGCTCTGTGTTAGGATAGAAGAGGTTCTTAATGTCTGTCAAACACTCAATTTTGAACTTCTCCGGCTTTTTCTCAATGACCTCCCTTCAAAAACATAATAAAGAAATTATTAATGCATTTGACTAGCATAGATATCAGTCTTAGTTAGGTGTCTGTGTGCACATCCATATTCACCTGTGTAGTGCAGAGAACAAGCTGCTAGGGCTGAGCAGAACAGGACCCTGAGGTAGCATGGTGCCTCTCTCATTCACCCAGTGCAGGTAACCTCTTGTCATGCCAGCCATTCCGATTGCCCGCGCAGAGCAATACATGAACTTATAGCCATTTCTATTTAACAAGAGGCAAAGTAGTTAGAAGGAGATGCTTGCTTGAAACAGTGACATTTTAACATTTTGAAACATTAGGACATTATGTTTTGTAGCTACACATACATTCTGCTCACATTAGACATATAAAACATGTCAAACTCACTGGCTGACTTTGTGGTAGAGACGGGCAATGCCCTGATGGGTCCAGTCTTTGCCCAGTGTTGGCAGAATGTGTCCAAGGGTGTCTGATCTGCAAGGAGGATATTTATCAGAAACTTCCTGATATTGATATATAAGAAAAAAATAAATGAATAAAATATGGCCTGTACAACAGTTATGGCACATTTAATTTTTGTTTCCTCCAGTATGCCAAGCCATTCCTTAGCAAATAAACATATTGTATATGACTGTATAAACATTTATTAATATGTAAGAAGCATATGTTGAACTCATTCTCACCTTGTAATGGTGCCATCGATATCTGAAATAACAATTTTATCATCCCAGTTCCATAAATATATGGTGCCTTCACAGCGACAGGTGCCCTGGTACTGAGTAGTCACACTGAAGACCACATCATTGGGACCTTCTTGTAACTGCAGACTGGCCTGAGAACAAATTGTTTTGGTTAACCAGTAGTGCATGGAATATATTATTAATTACATTAATTCCAGAATAATTAGACTGCCTCACATGTAACCTGATGTATTAAAATTGTTCACAAAAGGTAAAGCTGTGAAAGATTATTGTGCGTGTCTTTTAATGATGGAAGATTTTAGCTTTTGGCTGTTGGTGCAGAGCCTTCAGAAAATACATACAGCAGTCAGTGTTTTGCATTCCATAATATCCCTATAATATTCTGAAAAAGGATAAGATGTTCCACATAGAAAATGAGCTATTCTGGTCACTGGAAGGATAACAATTTGATGCACCAAGCTGAAAAGCATTTTAAGCTTTTAAATAAAAGACCTTTGAAGAATCACAGTGTATGTAAATGAACCTTTACACACAGGTAGTTCTTAGGGACTTACAAGCTGTTCTGAGGACAAGCGTAGGGTCTTCCTATAGCAAACATTTCCAGGGCTGTGGGGAGGCTCTTCCTGACTGCATATATTATTCTGTTTAGTAGTTCTGCTGTCCTCATCACTCGAAGACGATTCATCTTTACACCTGTTAAAAAAAAACAACAACCCACTTTTGGTGATCACGTAACATGCAGTATGTCTGTTTTGTATAAGAATGATTTGAGTCCATGCTGTGTGTGTGAGAGAGACATTTACTGCATTTAGCAGACGTTTTTATCCAAAGCGACTTCCATTCCCTAATTACACGGACCCAGTGGTGGTGTGCTAAAGGTAGGATTCGAACCCATGATCTCTTGGTCTAGAGGCAGGTATCCTACCCACTAGGCCACCCCCCCCATATGCTTCTTACATAGAGTACAACATATGCTTCTCACATATTAATAAATGTTTATACAGTCATATCCACTACCCCAATTTTGTGGCTGCAGTTTTTTTCTTACCTGTTCCCAGTTCTAATAACCTGCTCTTCGCTCTCCACTTGATCTGCTGCAGATTCCTAAAAGAGACACAGTGACTCAGCCAATGCTTTCAATCTGCTGTCAATGCTTTCTTGTGTTTTAAGACACTAAGAACAGAAAGAAACAGTCCTAGAGGTGTGACATTGTAGCTTATAAGTAATTAAGCAATCAATGAATAACTTATTTTTACATTCATCTGTAACAAGTCATCCGTATGGATCTCAATGTGTCTGGAACAGGGGCTTCTGTAACTATGAGATTTTAAAATGAGAAAAGTGCATTTTAATGCTAATCGTTGCCAATCCATTGAGAAGGTACTTTTTTACATTTAAAATTGTGTTTGAGTTCAACTGATTAATCACCACAGCCCTGCTCAAATACTGAAGAAAAATATCTGAAGTGGCAGCCTACCGACTTAGAGCTGCTGTTTCTCCCTCGCCATGAGAACCACCAGCGTCCACCTTTCTTGGGCATCTTCTCTTTCATAATGTTCTCCACTGCAGCCTGGAGCAAACGCACAGAGGTCCTGATACTCAAAACTCAAACTCAAAACTCAAAAACTAAATGAGTGTGGGTGACTGCATGCAGTAGCTAAATCTCTCTTTCTCTTCTGTACAAATGTTTACACCTGCACACACACACACACACACACACACACACACACACACACACACAAAATGGAGCACGTACAGGTCTGGGGCCAAACACACTAGGAAAACAGTAGGTGAAGAATCCAAAAGCAGAGTACACATAATTCAGGCAAGAGTACTTAGAACAGTGCCAAATGGGATAATGGGATGAAGGGAGAAATTAAATGGAAAGAAAAAAAATAAGAGAAAAAAAAGAGAAGGAAGAGACAAGTTTACTTGATTTTATCAGGGTTGTTAATGCTTGGGGTGCACATGAGAGCTGGGGTAAACATGGAGAGTTAAAAAGCAACAAAACATTGCAGTGTAAACACAATGTTTAAACTACTATTTAATGTTTTACATGTTTTTTGTATAGTTAACATTCATGTTACGAACATTTATTAGGGCAGTGTCAACTTGGCAATTAGGCAGCAAATTAAAATGCAAAAAATGTGGTCAATTTAGGCTGGTGACAGGCATTTCAAATGTGTAATGGACATTGGAATCAGCCAAAGCACAGCAAACATTTAACGATGAGTTAAAGCATAAACGGAGTGAATTAAAAAAAAAATTAACCCTTATAGTCACGCTTCAACACACCACAGCACAGCACACAGCATGAACAATGTGAAATTCTTTCTCTGCATTTAACCCATTCACCAAGTGAAGCACTGGGCTGGTGCCAACAAGGGGCACCCAGGGAGCAGTGTGTGGGGACCATTGGGATTTGAACCCACAACCCTCTGATTGCAGGTTCAATGCCCTAACCATCCAGAGGAGCAAGTCAAAGGTGAGTAACTGCCTTGACGCAAACCATAAAGTTCATGCTACACTATACAAACTACTGAATCTTTTTTTATAGCTTATTATTTGAAAGGATGACTTCTTATAGTCAAAGGAAGTGATCAGGTGCCCAGTATCTAATGCAGAGGTTTCTGAATTTTGCAATCATTGGTAGGTATGACACTAGGTGACCTGCTAGTTACATCAAACAGACTGCTGAGATTCGCGGAGTTGAATCGGAATATGTTTAATGAGGCAGAAAGCATGTAGTGCTGTGACCAATGAGGACTGGAGTCTGACAAATGTGAGTAATAACTACCAGTGATTACAAAACACAGCTCTAGAAGCTGTATTCAATCTGAAGCAACTGTGTTTTTTCAACAAAGCCATTAATATGACCTTTCCCCCAAAAACAGATTCCCAGTGAAACCCTAACTGTGCTGCGACCGAGAATAGTGCAGTGCATACTAATTCATGGTAAACTGGCTATGCAGTCTTTACCTTTGGCAGGGGTTTCTGGAACACCTGCATAGCCAGCAAAAGTGGTGCAGCTGTACTCCAGTTGTAATACCTTAAGGACACAAGCAAAAGTATGACTGATCAAGCAGCAAGTTCTGACACAAACTGTAATAACTGCATTACACTGGGATTTATCTTACTTCGTTCCAATCTTTACAACAAGGTTGGGGTCATCAATAACAGATGGATTATCAGCAAACTCCTGATACGATATTGCTCTCTCTTGAAATTCTTCTGTAGAAAGAAAACACAGGGTTTATGCTTCTCCAAAAAGAGAATTGACAAGCCATGTATCGTCGAACACAACTGACACTCTCCTAGGTAAGGATGGCATATCAGTTCAATTTATAGACGGCAACCTTTTTTAGAAAAAAAGAATCGCAACGGTAAGGGTGCAGCCTGGAGCCGGGCTGGACATACCCACACAGGACAGCAGGGGGGAGACACGAACCCTGCTCCAGCTGATCCTCTCTCCTCTCTCTCTCTCTCTCTCTCTCTCTCTCTCTCTCTCTCTCTCTCTCTAGAAGACTTCACACCTTTTACCTCTAAGGTCAGGTCAGATAGCTCTTTGGACCCTCCAATAAGAATTAATCTTTGACTGTTATGCTGCTTGCGTGGACCACCGAGTGAACTTATGAATAATTTTAAGGACATCTATTTTTCTTGGGTCTTTATAAAACTACAATATAAAAAAAATTTCAAAATCACTTGAGTATCCTATAAGTATTAAATTACACAGGGCAACAGGTCAAAATCATCAGAGATAAGTTTATGTGGGTTTTGTAGTGTTGATTTCAAATCTGTGTTTAGTTTTTCCCGCACATACAGTTTTTGCGATGAAGCTAGTTATATATTGCATGATAGCGGTATAATTAGCATATAATAATCATATATCAAGCGTTTTTGAAGAAACAGTCGTAGCTGACTGACACGGATCATTATACTGTATCTATGCCACAGTGTGAGTCTATCTGACTTCACACTGAAAATTGATTGGTGCCTGTGGTTGAATAAAAACCACATGCAAGTCTATAGCAAATCTAATATTACTCATAATTCAAAAAGTTAATGTGATTGAAAAAAACTGAAAGCAGATCTGAAATCAGCATGAAAAAAATGGTTTAGAAAAGTGTGTTGTGGTTTCTGATGATTACAAAAAAAATCTTTTTGTTGACCCGTGTTATTTAAACAACAATAATCCCAGGGTTAGAGCCAGTATTTTAGTCCCTGGAGCTGGTAGCCAGTTTCAGCTCCAGTGTGAAAAAGGGATGTACAGTTTGGTGACAGTATTGTCCTCATGATATATATCACTGTATTATATTATTATTATTATTATTGTAGTATATTATTGAATTTATGATATATGCTAGCTGTCTAAAACATCAGCCGTCCATGCAAACATAAAACACTACTAGCAAACTATATCTCCTGGCAGAAAAATTCACAATCATTATTAATAATTTGTTTATTGAAAGATGTCATTTTAGCATTTTATGTTGTCTTTTGAGGGCATGCGTTAGGGATTTTATCTATTAGATTTGCTATGTGGCATTCTGAAGGATGCCCTTAGCCATGATAAAATCACTGCAACAGCTCTGATTCCAAAACAGGAAAGAAATCGGCTGTTTACCTCTAGTGATCTCCTGGTTCTCAGTTAGACCTCCGCACAGGGAAATGGCGATATTAGGCAGGTCTCCTAACTGGTCAGAAAAGCTGTCAACCCCGCTATCCATGCCACTGCTGCCCACTGACTGAGGTGACTGATTGGCACTCCGCAGCTCTGTCCCACCCCTAATTGAACTTGCACCATCACTACACAACAGAAGATTAAATTAGAGGTTTGGTCCAGTGAGGTCTGAGGACAAAACGTGAGCCTGGCCCCAATCTTAATTATTTAATTATTTAGGCTGGCAGAAAGGATCATTTATTTACCTCTTGGGAAAATAAAGTGCTGCAACCTCAGGCTCCAGCTCAGTAAGATCATCCAGATACACACCGTCTGATCCAAGGTGACGACTTCTCTTGTCTGAAAATAGAGAGCACAGCAGATGTTAGGTTAAATAACTCAGGAGTAACAATTACTAGGTATGCTTAAGCCAAGATACTGTGAATATAGGTCATAACCTGTTTATGTCAAAACTAATAGCATTACAAACTTCTACCTTTTCTTTTTGATGGAGAGTCAGTCTTGCTGAGGACCTTCATCCCAGGACTTTGTTGTTCATCCTCCAGCTCAGTGAAGAGGCGAGGGGCTGCACCGATTGCTTCCACCTCCACAGACAGAGCAGGTGCTGAGGCAGCTGCTGCTTCTCCAGCCCTGATTTCAGGCACATACAGACTGGGTGCTGAAGGACTTTCCTCCACTGGCTCCATCATCCCATCTCCAGTGATGGCTCGGAAATGTGTACTGTTTGACATGGGGATTGCAGCTGGTGTCACCACCACAGGCTCAGTCATGGGGTGCTTGATCAAAGGCTGTGGAGAAAGATACAGTTTGACCAGAGAAAGCTTACAAAAAACACTAACTTGACTAAACAAGTGCTTCTTTGAGTTGAGCTTTTATTCAAAACGAGCTTCTACAGCTAGAGCCAGACAGACAAACGATCAGTAAAAAACCAGCACAAAGCAAAGGTATGGAACTAAGCATGAGACAGACAAAGCTGAGTAGAAAGTCCTTAGATACCAGTTATGCATTTTAATGATTATCTTCTGTCATTTATATTTTTTCTAATAATATAAAGTGGCATAGAAAGAACAATGTTTGACTGTTCTCTACAGTGACACTGGAGAGAACTACTTTTTTTTCTGCTGTTTTTCTTATGTCCGATGTATATCGGTCAGGACTAAATTTGGGAAGCTCTTCAGGTGGTGCTTTTCTGATATTAAGACTTCCAATAAACATGTTAAGTAGTTCACCTTTTGAGTTAGTGAAAAATAATTCAGAGAAGTCAAATCATAGTGTTCATAGAGAGTGAAATTTTCTATAAAGATATTTCCCTGTCTATGAACACTGTGATTTGACTTCTCTGAATTATTGTTCACTAATTCAAAAGGTGAACTACTTAACATGTTTATTAGAAGTCTTAATATTAGAAAAGCACCACCTGAAGAGCTTCCCAAATTTAGTCCTGCCTGTTGGTCTTCCAAGATTTTTCTATTTCCAAGTAAAACTTACAAATGAGACTGTAAATACAATACTTGAGTAACAAAACATGTGTTTTTGTAGTTCCTAGGAATCATTAACCTTCTCTGAAGACCTAGATGTCCTTTTGGCTCTCCTTCCTTCGGCCAAAACACTAGCTGAACTGAATGCACCAAATGTACTAACACAAGCAGTTGCAGGCAGATTTGAAAAGAAATTTAGGGAACTAGAAACGTCTATTTCTGTACCTTGGCAGCATGAGGTAACTCTCCCCAGGCCCACAGCATCTCAGGGTTCTCTGGCTTCCCCCTGGCCATCTGTTTGACTAGAAGCTCAGAGTCACTTTTAGGTGAGGAAGGCAGGGAGCCATTTCCTGGGCTTGGAAAGATAATAAGCAGAGAGAAGTTAGGGTGTACAAGGACCACAGAAAGCACTGTTATGACAATCAATAAGATAAGGTTGATAAAGGTGTAGTCCAACATCTGAAGTCATGGAAGGTTGGTGTCCAGCTCAGCTCAATCATTGCCAGGTTTAGCAAGCATTGCTGGTTGGAGAATCACAAAACTACACTGGACACTGGCTTTCCATGTTGAGAACTGAATGTCCCTAGTGTAAGTATAAGATCTTTTAGATACCTCATATTGGAAGGAAATGCTGACATTTGTTGGGGGCAGGAGATGGACAGACCTTCACTAGCTGGTACAGACAGAGTATGGGTCTGATCCATTCTTGTGATGTGAATGAAGAAAAGGCAAAAGAAACTTTCATTAAAAAGGTGCTAACTATAAATGTTAGAGAGCAGACAGTATGATTTTAATTTGCACAATGCTATTGAACAACAGTATTGAAAAGAATCAGACTTCTAAAGTGTTAATGCCTCTAAAAGTTATCTAACAGAAAGTCCTCCAAATACCTTGCCTGAAGCCTGTGACTTTGTTTTACTTACTTACAGGTTTTGACTTACATTTGTAAAAATATAATCATAGCAGAGGGGTATATTTAAGGCGTCACAAGGCAAAACAGTTCCCAAGACTTATTCTAGATAGTAAATAAAATGGCTTTGGGTGCATTACAGATATTGTGACCCATGGTTCCCATCATCACCACTGTTAAGAAGTCAGAGCTGGCAAGTCTCTCAACACAGATCCATTTCATAAGAAACTACTCTAAGTGACTTTGTTTACAAAATTCAATAAAGTCACTGTAATCTTCCTTATTTTTTCTGCTGTTTTGAGAAATGAGATGGGTTTCTCTGCCATACCTTTGCACATGTGTCCAGCCTTTGCTCTGCGTAAAAGAGCTACTGGAAGGATCACTACTGGCCTGCTCAGTGTAGGGTTCACGTGACATAGCTCTGAGAACACAAACACACAAACACACACACACACACACAAGTAAGTAAAAAACTCAGAAAGTATAGACACAGTCTAAAACCATTTGCAGTGTTCCATTTTAGCAAGCCCCTTCTTCCAGAGAAACGGAGCACAAGTTTCTTGAAGAGCAAGCTTGTGGAATGTATCCAAAATGCCTCCAGAGACACAGAGCTGACATTCATTCCCAGTGGACTCCTTTATTTGGGCTCAGAACAGTGAGACCATGCTTTAGCCTGCCCATCACTGCTTTTTTCATTTTTTGTACCTGGGCAACGGATTGTGTGGAGTGGAGACCATGTGATGCAATGTGAGGACATCTGAATTGCCATGTAAATAGACAATGATTGTTTTCCTCAAGCAATGAGAACCAATATCATGTTTTGCAGTGAATCAAGGTCATACTGTTATTTTTATATGGCTGTATGAGCAGAGGGTAATTTGACTGCCAAACATCACAAAGGGTCTCCCCAGAACTGGCATGGTTTCATGGATTTTGTGGGAAAAACATTGGGAGGCTTGTTTCAGCCACTTGTTTACTTCAGTTGTGGGACTGGTCTCCCACTGTGTTTCCCTCACTCACACACACACACACACACCCTCACTAAGTGAATGAAGAGTAAAGGTCTTGACACACAAACCTGTTCTTCTGGAACTGTTTACAGCTTTCTGTAAACAAAACGTTGCTGCAGCAAGATCTAAATGATTAATCTGGCGAGCAATCGAGAAAAGTCATTATTTCAGGTCTTGTCATGTCCTGTGGAGGAATTCCAAGTAATCATTCCCTAGTCAAGGATACAAAGTCTCTCCCCAGCAGCTTGAGCCAAGTTGACTGTTGAAACTGAAAATGGGGCCCTACTATCCCAACACAAAAGCACTTGATCTCCAAACTCTAGCCAAGCTCAGCTTTTACAGAGGTTGCATCTAGGCTGGGTAGCACTGCACTCTCCTCAACTGCCCTCCAACTTGTTTACTTTACTCCAGCACTTACACCCACCCAGTGGATCACAATGAAATGTTCTTAAGACTGACCTGCAGGCTGTGGTGTCCGTATCTTCATCCGAACTCATATCGATGGGGAACATGTCCTCTTCCTCTGAATCACCATTGTTCTCTCGCTTCACACTGTCCACTTTGGACTTTCTCCTCCTTTTCCTCCTCTTCTTTGTCATACTGTTGTCTCCACAGGCCTGTGAGGGGCCCAAAGACTGGATGGAGCTCCCGGTTATGGGCTCACCCAGACGAGATGCACATTTTCCTAACTGGTATTCCATCAAATCTGAGCCTTCAGTCATGATGGGGGATGTTGCCAGATAGGGTGGCACCATCTCCTGTGGAGATGAATTATATATAAATACATGTTTGCTGTACATTGTATCTTACAGTACAAAGTCAGGGACCCCCTTTCATTTAATGAATATCCAGTCAATTTGGTCCCTAAGTGCAATTTATCCATTTTCAGCATCAGGAAAAAAGTAAAAAACTAATTTTTTTCAGTATTTGTGCCCCTCAGAAATCTGCAGGAATATTTGCTATGTGAACAAATATTCCTGCAGATTTCTGAGGGGCACCAATACAGAAAAAAAATTGTCTTTCTACTTTTTTCCTGATGCAGGAATATGTACCATGCTAGTTCACATTTCCAAAGTTCAGTCTTTAAAGTTGGCTGCAGTTTCTGCTTCTCCCAAGTAATCGCAATTACAGATTTGCACCCATTAATCCATAAAACCTTATTTCACATGCTAGATGTCTAATTTTGGTCTATTAGTGCAAGTTTCCTTTTCTCAGTAATAGTTTTTGGACCCATAGTGTTGATTCGTTGATCTGATACGCAGATACACCTGTGGATTCTTTTAGATGTGAAGCAAGAGAGGAGCTTGATTTTTCTCCTCTCTCTCAAAGATGAAATTTCTGTTTATCTGATTTTGGTGGTGTTGTGCAGTTGAGTCCCTTTTCTCCATATTTTTTGAATTCCCGTTTAGGAAACTCCTGATTTGTGTTGTTTACAGTATGCAGATAATTTTAAATATTACTGGAAATTCCCTTTTTTTCCTGCTATTTAAGCAGTGCTACTTATGAAGGATGGACGAGTTAAAGGGCCCATGTCATACATTTTTTCTTGTATTTTATTAGGTCCACTTGTATTGTTTATTAGTTTTACGTACCTTCTCTGAATTATTTTGTTCCTGAGTCTTTGTGCATATGCAAATGATTTTAACGAGGTAATAGTCAGAAATTTTAACCAGATAAATACTGATTTTATACTGATCAATACTGATATTATATGTAGTAGATTTGCATAAACTGCTTGAGTTTAGGTTTAAGTGGTCAATCCACCCTCACATTCCCCTCACCTTCCCCCTGGTGTGTACCTGTCCTTTGAGTTGGTTTGGAAAGTGTTTTGACCCTCGTGCCTTTTTGTGTTCGGGTTTTTGTAAATAAAGCTTTCCTCTGTGTCTGCGCCTCCTTCTTGGACGGGTGTGCACCCTACGTGACAACTATGACAGTCATTTTCAGTCTTTATTGACATCGACAGACCCATAGCCATCTCCTAAACTAATAGGAAATTAAGATGAAACTTGTATTATTAAGCCTAAACTGTAAAGGTTAAAAGGGCATCCTGAGATTATAAGAGGCTGCTGTAGAACAGTTTCAAACAAATGAGACGTCATTAATACAAGCCTGCTTCCTACAAGAAGCATGGTGGAAGCTATATTTAGTGCAAGATTAAATCGTTCACCATTTGACAGGGCCAAGGAGAGCTCAGCATTGATCTATAATCCAGATGTTGGCTGATTTTTATCTGAATACCTTCTACAAATAAAAATGACTTTCTATAAAACTCTAACCCCTCGACCCCGCCTCAAAAACAACAGAAAATAGAACAGTAGAATGATGTTTGGAACCAGGATTGTGGGTTAAAGTTTATACATAGTCTAAATTATACTATTCAAGGGAAGTTTCTATTTGAAGTAGTTGGGTACATTTAATATGTATCGGGGATATGGACTATCCACTTAGGGCACAAAAGTAACAAAACAGTAGCAACAGAGACTGCTCTGAGGGCGTTACACAGTGCAGTTCAATGAATTATTCAGTCTGATGTCAGCCACGCACAGGAGATGGATACCACTCATCTATCAAACTTTATATCCGAATGCTATTTGATGGGGACTCCCCTTTTTAACTGAAGCAATATGCACTTAGTTTAGTTTAAAAACAACTAAAGTAGCTCTGGGTCAAAAAATAACCTGAATATTAAATAATCATTTCCAAAAAAGCTGCATTTGCACGTACCTTTTGCACAGGACACATTTTGATTTTTTAAAATCTTTTGCTGAATGTTAATTATTTTTAATTGTTTATTGTAATAAAAGACTGTGAGCGTATGTTTATAATTGTTTATCTACCTACTGTATCTATCTAATGTCATAATGCATTCGTATTTTAAAATTAAAAACAGAAGGGCCACTAATCTGGGATCATGTTCCAATGATCCAATGCGGAATAAGAGATCGGCACTGATAGTTTGAGGTATTTCACTATGAAGAAGGAGTCCTGACTTAAGTCATTTTCCTGACTTAAGTCATTATGTCTTTGCTTTTTTAAAACGGGGATTATGCTCAGGATACACAATGGAATTCATTCCTAGTCTGAGATGTGGATTCTGTTTCTGCTTGCTTGACTGATTGGATCATACTTTGCTTCATTGCTTCATACTACCAGGCCTCAGCAGTGGTATGTGGTAGAAAAGGTGCATATATCAACCTCATCATGTAGCTTGAGTTTCTTCAGCAGCGTCTCCCTCAAACTCAGGAAGACCTTATAATCACAACTTTAACCAGTCTTAATACCATAACTTTCCACACAAATGCTTTTGGAAATGTTTATCAGTGGACAAAAATGGTCTGTGTTTCCTGCCAGTCATGCCTATAATGAATGAGAAGCCTGGAGAAATAAGCAACATTTCTGCCAGAGGGAGCTTCCATGTTACTTATTCTCATTATTCTCATGTCTCAGCTGCTAAACCTTAAATCTGAAGAATTGATGCTGCAGTGACCTTATTTTGTCCCAACACTGGTCAGCTTTTTACTTCATGGCCAGTGGATAGGGGGGCAGATACTTCAAAATAGAGGGACAGGGGCCTTGGCAAATAAGGCTCTGCTTTCAAGCACAGAGACACAAAGGTTCAGGTTACGGAATGCCTCCACTGTTGGGATTGTTTCCAGTAGGCAAGGGTCATGTTGCACGTCATGCAACTTGAGGAGATGTCTCACGTGTTACATTTCTTAACATACTATATATACTATAGTAGGCTTGAACTGAGAGCACACAATGTCCTGGAACATAGTACTCACCGTATCACTCGCTGTCTCCTTCACAAAGAAGGCTTCGCCATTCTCCCCCAGTTTCATGTGTAGGCTGACAGGCTCTCCATTAATCTCTATGTCAACCTAAGCAAAAGTGGCAAGGATTTTCATTTTGCACTTCTGTGATGGCAAAGAAATGACGCTACCAAACCTCAATTCAATTCATTGGACCATTGGGGGTGTAGGGCTTTCAATTATTATCAGGTCATTCTGGCTCAACTCAACAAATATTTGTTATCGTCCACGCTTGATCATCTCATAATTGAACCATTTGCTGGCATTTTGTTAGCTCCAGAGCCGGTGTCAAATCCAACATTTCCCTGGCCCAGTTCCTATAGCTTAGGAGTTATGCTGGCTTGAAATGTAATGAGATTTTCCCCCCGAAACTGACTGTCACACGGCCTTTGGCATACCAGATAGGGACACGTTTAGAATGTGTACTCAGTCTAAAGTTGAGTACTTGCTCCAAGCTAAATAAATACATATTTGGAATTAGGCCAAAGATTTGTATTTTGCAAAGACACAGACATCTGAAAATGCCTGAAAATGCTTTTTGCAAACAAAGCCAGTGTAACTCCTACAGAGAAACTTTAGATTTTTCATACTGGCCCAGGGGCTGACAAAATGGTTCACTTCTGAAATGGGCAAACATGGACCATGTGTTAGAATGACCGTATCAGTTCGCTTGAACATGCCATATGAGTGAGCTTACCACTTTTTCCCGTGAGCGCAGCACCCCCATCTTACCGAAGCGGACATGAAAAGGTGAGCATTGCAAGGAGCCATCGGGCTGACGCACCACAATGACATCAATGCAGCCAGAGAGAGTCGCAGGGTTCAGGCCCCTGTACAACTCCTTCACCTGCACAAAGACCTGACCGGCCAGCTGCCCCACGTAGTTCATGGTTTGACTCTGAGGAACAGAGGAGAAACATTGTTAGCGTTTCCTCGCCGCTACACATACCAGGCTTGTGTACGTCAGGAGTGGTCCATCACACCTCTCTGAGACCCAAAGGGCTTGTTTGCATGACAAAAAAGAAGCCCCGATTACAAACGATTTAATGTCCATTTAAAAGTGGAAATTTTAATGTCAGAAGGAAAATTATATCACTGTTAGTTTCAGTTTTGTCTAGTTTATGTTACTTAGCAAATTAATGAAACTTGCTGAGTGGTGTTGTTTAAACGAAAGTATGTTTTTAGATTTGCATCATACATCTATTTGCAAAATGTTTTACGTGTTTTACTAACACTGTTCTTTTTCTCTATCTCCCTAGTCTACCATCCTTTGTGTGTGCACTCTTTGTACTGCTTGGTTATCTGGCCTTATTGCTGGCTGAAAGTGCCATGTACCCTGGAGCTGATCCTCCAGTGCAATCCTAAAACAGCTGGATAATCCTTCAACAACACTAAATTACAATTGAACAGATGAATTAATCATTAATTGAACAGTACTGCATTAAGTAAGAATTTTCTCAAAAAATGTTTGAATAGGAAGTGACGTATACAAGAGGCGAACATGAGCAGACAAATGTACCTGATGCTGAGAGGTGAAAAAGAAACCAATGCTTGAAAATAATATATTCTTAATAGTAGAAAAGAAATTCTGCCTGGTTGACATTTTCCTGGGGTCACTTCCACACTTTAAAAGCTTGTCACTTTGAGGCCAATTATGGCGAAGCCATAGTTTTCACCCCAGGCTTATTACGCCCCGAGGCTTATTATTGAGTATTAGTACAGACAACAATGCAAACTGGGTTATTTTTAAAGGGTCCCAAAACCATTTACCAAACCATTCTTTATGATGGGATCACTCATGCCACTCTCCAGTCCATACATGTAAGATACAAAAACAGCCTGTATTGAATTCACTAGTTTTGAGATGTCACAATAACAAGCATGTTTATATATCTGCCTATTCAGCCTACAGCAGTTTAGCTATGTCCATTCATGTTGAAGTTAAATGGAATGCTTTCTGAATGATGCACAATACTGGGCAGCCAATTAGAACAGAATTCCAATCATTCACGTTTTAAAAACGTAGTAACAAAACCAGCCTGTTTAATTCTAAGGGATTAACGATGTTTTAAAATAGTCATGTACAAACAAATTATGATGCGTTTTTGGCACATGAAACCCCATAAACCTTAAAGGGGACCTCACAGAAAGAAATAAAATGTAGGATCTGAGCCTTTTAAGCCTGATCCTGCAAAGATTAGTAAGAGACAAAACAATACAAATTAAAATACTGTAGTGATGTCCCAGAGGAATGTTGATTGTTTCACTGTGTACAGCGTATATGGCTGAAATGACAATAAACACAATAGACTTGACTTGACCTGAGTTTGAACTTGAGTTTGTCCCCTCTTTGCTGCAGTTTCATCTTTAACTTTCTAGGAAGTCTTTCCACTAGAAACATTGCTGTGGGGATTTGATTGCATTCAGCCACAAGAGCATTAGCAAGGTCAGGTACTGATGTTGGATGATTAGTTCTGGATCGCAAATGCCACTACAACTCATTGACTGTATTGGAGCTCCCTTGAGCTACCTCACTCGATTTCACTGCTCCACAAACCATGCCGGGCATGGTGACCTCAGATTCATGTGCGGCGGCTCTTGGACATCTCATTATATTGGCAGTGGTTTTCTATGGAATTTTACAAGCTGTGTGTGCACAACTGAATGCTCATATTAGCAATGGTTATGCTTAAAAAAGCTAAATTAACTAATTAGAAGAGGTTGCTGGATACTCTATAGTATGTTGAGTAAGTATAGCATGTCTTAATGCTGTCTTCAGTGTCTCTGAGTCTGACAAAGAAGGATCTCTTCTACCAGACAATTAGAAAATGTTGGCTAAATAATTGCCCAAGCCGCAAATTAAATGCTGAACAAACTTCAGATGTGGACCTCTTGTATCAGTCAAACTGCAATCTGGCTCTTGGCACATCAGGGTGAAAGGCTGAATGTGATTTTCAACTCTACTCAGAGACATAGTGTCTGCTGCAAAATTGCTGAAAAAAGAGGATTACGGAATCACAGAACCGCAGCCTTGCCAGTGACAGCCTGATGCCAGGGTACAATCAGTAATGACCTCTGGACAGGCAGAGCAAGTGGCCAACAGAATTAAAATGCTTTTAAAATAAACACAGTTTCAATAATGATGGATCTCAACAGACACATGTGAGCCATAGGTACTTTTTGTGGTCGACCATAGATCATACTACAATAACTTCTTTAAAACCACTCTCTACAAGGAATTTAATTAGTAAACTGTAATAAATCCGAAGCTGTATTAACAAATAACTATGTTATTTGCTACCCTTAGGGTCTCTGTGTACTAAAGTTTAACACCCTGGTCAAATTACAAGTGAAAATCCGTCATTTTTCTCCTAATATATTAAATTCAGCAAACATACAGTAACTGTGCATTAAAATATAAAGAAGTGTGTTCTCTGTAGAGAATGTGTACTTCTTCTCATTTAAAAAATTTCCTTGTCATTCAGTCAGGGGTGTCCAAACGTTTGCATATGACTACAGAGCCACACTGTAGTCCTTATCCTTATACTACAGAATGTATAATTATGTACCAGACCAAGTAATTTGATAAATATAAAGTGTTTAAGGGATTTATGTAAGGGTTTAATGACTGAATACTAGGCCTAATTTTTAGGGCCTTACAGCACTACTGCTGCCACCCTCTTTGGTTCACAATACACAAAATACACAATATGTATCACAATAATAAAATAATGATTTTTGATTATTGTTTGTCACTCGCTGCATTACACTAAATCCAATGATCAGAACCAGTGATGTGATTAATCATTTAGTTGATCAGGGTTTTTTTCCAGTACTGATGAAATCCAGTACTGATAATCCTATTTTGGAATCATATTGCCCACCCCTAGTTCTCCACAGCACCAAACCATTACTGAAACAGCCCAGATCAGCATTACAAAGCAACTGACTTATGGAATGACAGCAGAGTCAAAAACATGTGAGTCCCATGTTTCCTTTGACCACAGCAATCCCAAAGACTACACACGAGAATCATGACATAAACAGGAGCTGGAACGTCCTCTTTTGAGCAAATATTGGCCTTTGTCAACAGAGGAAGTCTTTCAAAACAGTATTTCCTCCACACCTAGGAGGTCACTGCTCTTCAACCCTGTTTGAAGATAACAATATTCAGCCTCACACTTATCTTAACTGCCACAGACTGACTGATGCCATCTTCTTCAAGACAGTTCGTTTATAAAGACAATTAAAAAATCATCGAAAAAATCGAAAATTAAAGAAAAAAAAATCAGCAGCAGCGTATCTGAGGTGAGCTTCCATTAGTGGGGGGTTGGGGGAGGGATACAGGGATGCCGCGTCGAGCTGTCAGGGAATAATTAATTAATTAAAGGAATGTAAGTAAACAAATGGGCACTCAGAGCATCATTAAGCCGCAGCACAAAAAAGGCCCATAGCTTATAACCCAGAGGAAAACTGGAATGCATTATGTGATGTGTGCTAACCCAAAAATCTAAAAAAAACAAAAAAAAAGCATGAAAATATTTTCACTGGAATCCCAGCACAGAACCGTTCAGTTGTGTACATGATGGCACAGAAAAACAACCACAACCTCAGTAATATTCCTGCTCCAAACACAGCTACGCCTCTGTTGCGGTATGGAACTAAAGCATGAAATGAATAAACTACACACTACATACCCTGCACAAGACCTTTCCCGATGTAGGAGCAATTCAGCACCGTTTTCACTCCATCGTCTGAACCGCTGAAAGAATCGGATGATTTCTCATGGTTCGGTTTCTTCTTTACTGTAATATTGCTTTACTCCACCAAGATTGTCAGTATCTGCTTGCCTTTGCTACTGTCGCGGTATTTAAACCAGTTTTCACGGAAAAAAAATCCTCCCAGTCCTGGCAGATTCTACATCTCCTATCTCCACCCGTTTTCGTACAAGCTCCGCCCATCGAGCCTTGACTGGCAGGCTGCGAGCGGCAGGAGCGTGGTTTGTACGAATGGGTACGAATGGTTGGGTCAACGCGGCTCCGCCTCCGAACGTGACGCCACGTGTTAACTCTTTCCAGTGAAGGCCCTCAGCAAACCACAGTTTAGAGCAGGGGTCACCAACATAGTGCCCGCGGGCACCAGGGTGCCCCCATGGACCACATGAGTAGTCCCTGTTCTAAAAATAGCACAACTCACCGGTGAGCAGCATCTAACATTTACTTTTATCCCGTTGCTATTCTTCTTTAATCACCTTTGCATTTATATAGATTTGAAAATAACAATATTCAAAAATAGCATTTAAAACGTTTATTATACATGAAGTTTAGATAAGTTTAGGTAAGCTCTGTTCTAGTGTATCAAACTTGTAGCTCTTCGTATGGCTCAGTACTCGTGAAGTAGCTCTCAGTTTCAAAAAGGTTGGTGACCCCTGGTTTAGAGAGTCCAGGCTGGAGGTGTCGTTCATCTGTTTTCCAATTACATTTTTAATCATGAAAATAGTTACGAGCTATTCAATGTTCATCTCAGTGTAAACTGGGTAAAATTCAGTGTTATAGGTAGATGCAGTTGGCCTTCACAAACATGCCGTTAGACTACGGATGTTCAAACGTTTGGTTGCTGTACGGGGTGCTTTACTTAATGCTCTAGTTTCAAAAACCTCCTGAAGACTCATCTGTTCAGAGAGCATCTCCTCTTCTAATGCACTTTCTTCTTACACTACTCTTACATAAAGATTTAGCACTTAATACTCTCTGGTTCTCACACATCTGCCAAATGATTGTAATGTAATGTAATGTTCACGTATCAGAAAGTTCTAGTACAATCATGACATACTTTTTACAACACTAAATGTATAGGACAGTTTAGACATTAGTATCTATTAATGTATTCTTATTTCGTATTCTTTTAATGTTAATTTTCTACTGTACACTTCAATGCACTTCCACACTGTGTGTTGTTAAAATTCATACCAAATTAATGTTTTTTTTGTTACCTGTTTAAGGGGCATTCCTTTATTTTTTGCTGCATAAGTTAATGGTAAAGAAAGAAATTCAGAGAAATTTGTCTGTTTTGGTTCACTGGTTGTTTTTTAGAAATGATTTTTCATCAAACTACTCTGAATAACTGTTTACATCAAACAGACTATTTTTCTAACGATACGTGCTCAGTGAACTCCTAGTCCTAGTCTGATTTTCCACTTCTGATTATCCAAGTGTGTTAACAATGCTATATATGTGATTATAGTGCACGTGCATAATGCATGCAGTGCATTTTGTGGTATTTTAGTGGTGGTATATGTGCATCTACTGCAGTACCGAAGTCTGGCCTGCCACTTGCAGTGGCTCCTAATTGGCACTGTGGGACAGTGGACATGCCATTGTGTTTAAAGACTAAGCTTTCAATCGAGTCTCCGCCACGTGCGTATGTTCACAGCCCATACGTGAAGTGAATATAATCGGAAAGGGACATGTTGAGACAACATTGTTTACATACTTGTGGGTGCTGCAGTTGCAGTTACTATCATTGCACTGCATGCATACATACAGGGAGGCAGTCATACAGGATTACTCGACTCACGTGGAAGACTTTGAGAGCAGCCAGGCCATTTTGCAATCACTTGTTTGCAGCAATGCTGAAGGGGATGTGTCTGTGAGCTTAAGTGTTTGTGTGTGCGCGTGTGTTTTAGGGGGTTAGAGGTATTACATTTACAGGATGATGTACTGTATGACACCTGCCTCATAATCATGATTTGTGATGTTTGCAGACATGTAACAGGGTTGTTATAGCTGCCTGAACCTCATAAAATATCATCATTTCAATGTGAGGGAGGGAGGACAAAATGCACCTGAGGTAAATTTGGCATGCATGGTTCAGCTCCATCTCACTGATACTTATGTTTTACTGTCAGTTTAGGGAAGAAGTGATTACAGATGCCAGTGAAAATGCTGTTTGGAAAGATCATCTCCCAGACTTGTATTAAAGAGCAATTAAATCAGAAATCAGTATATTACTGTATTTTTGTAATAATTGGGAACATATTCATTCACAATGGTTTGTGTGACACAATGGCACATTGTATGCAAACATACCAACTCTGTTTTTACAAAGGTGATGGAAGGAGTCAGGGGTCACATGTCTACAGCACATATAGCCATTTTATTTACATTTTAAAATAATCAGTGAACCAGCATGTGTCTTCTTAGTGTTGTTTTTCACACTCTCAGCTGACTGTGAATTGTAGTAACCTCACATGTTCCTAGAATGCAAAATAAGGCCTTTGGCTTGGTTGGTCTTTTCATTGGCTCGTGTATGTCTGTGTGTGGGTGGGTTTGTGTAGTATTTTTTTCATGCTGGATAATGTGTTGAACTCTGTATAGCTTGGAGTGCTGGAATTTTTCTTGGAAAAGAGGGCCTTAAGACAGAAGTGTGTGTGTGTGTGTGTGTGTGTGTGTGTGTGTGTGTGTGCGTGTGTGTGTGTGCACGTGTGTTTTGAAATTGGCAGGAACTGATTTTATCTCTCCACAAATTGTGTCCAACCCTCAGTTTTAATGCTATTTGTCCAGTTGAGCAATGTAATAAAACAACGCACATGAGAGTGATGTCTAGGAACCAAAGCTATTGATGCTAGTTTAGAACTACAGTTCTGGGACATCTAAGTGTTTTTTTTTTTCTTTTCACTGTAGTGCAGCAGAGAAGACATTAGGCTGAGAAAGAACCTTTCTGGTGACAAATTGCACAACACATTGCACTAGTAAATAATGATAGTTATCTTACATATCCTAGATAAACAATCTTATAATGCTATGATAGAAAATGACAGATAACCACATCTATGAATGCAAAAGTGAGCTGTAAATATCAATATTTATTCATGGTTCACTGCAGGTTTCTGGTCTAAACCGGGTTTCTGAATAACCATTAGCAATTCTTAACATTTCAGCCAGCTAGCATGTGACTCAAAAATGGGGAATTGAGATTCCCAGGAACTCCCGGCCCATTCCAGGGAGGAGTGGCTGGGAGGAGTGGCTGGGGTTGGGCTTTTCCCACCAATCAGAGCCCAGAGTGTCATGTGACAGATAGCCAAGTGGGGTTGTGTGCTGAGTGCTAACCTAAGTGGGAATGGAGATTAACATGAAGACATTCCATTCCAGCTAAGCCTCTCCTTTTTGTTTACCATGTCAATGTTTTTGTGATGCAGTACAGGCAGTGTTGGAAGATCCTGTTCTCACAGCAGGACGGCATCATAATGAAGACTTAGAGAATGAGATGTGAATGTAAAATATATATTTCAACTCTTCTTGGTAAATTAAACAATAAAGTAACTAGAAATAGTGCTCTTTTGCGGCAGTTACAGCTGCAAGTTGCTTTGGATAAGTCTCTATGAGCTTGCCACTGAGATTTTTGCCCATTCCTCAATGTAAAACTGCTCCAGCTCCTTCATGTTGGATGGTTTTCACTTGTGAACAGCAATCTTCAAGTCTGACCACAGATTCT